>JASDQU011249501.1:0-12938 GCA_032191745.1 Picea mariana
CTTTTGGTGCCTCAAAAGTAGAATACTTGGGTCATCTGGTTGGTAAGGATGGCGTCAGGGTGGATCCGAAAAATATTGAAGCTATGCAAGACTGGCTGCACCCAAAGACTCTCAAAATCTTGCGTGGATTTCTAGGCTTAACAGGGTATTATCACAAGTTTGTTAAGAACTACAAAAAGATTGCAACACCTCTCACTGCTCTCCTAAAAAAGAACTCTTTCACTTGGACTCCAGTCGCTGCTCAAGATTTTCAAACCTTGAAGACGACCATGTGCACCACTCCGGTTCTGGCCCTTCCTGATTTCACAAAGACCTTTTTGTTGGAATTTGATGCCTTAGGGAAAGGAATCGACACTGTCCTTATGCAAGAGGGTCGACATTTGGCCTTCACTAGCAAGCAACTGTCTGAAAGGAATCTGGGCAAACCCATTTATGAAAAGGAAATGTTGGCTATTCTGCATGCCGTTGATCCGTGGCACCCTTATCTCTTGGGGCAATGCTTCCAAATTAAGACCGACCATCAAAGCCTCAAGTACTTTCTGGAACAACACATTTCTTCCCCGGAGCAACAAAAATGGGTGACTAAGCTCTTTGGATATGAATATCAGATCATTTACAAGAAGGGCAAAGACAATGTAGTGGAAGATGCACTTTCCTGAAAATATGAAGAAGAAGGATCCCTTTTTTCTCTTTCCTTCGTTGTACCCGATTGGCTCCAAGCTGTGTGCCAGGAATGGCTACAAGATCCCAAAAGTTCGCATCTGATCCAGCCATTGTAGACCAATGCTCTAGCTCCCCCAGGGTACTCTTGGCTCCAGGATGAGCTTCGATACAAAGGCCGTTTGTATTTAAGTAAACAATCAAATATTAAATCCACGGTACTTTCTGAGCTTCATGCTACACCCATAGCGAGGCACTCAGGGTTCACCAAAACCTATGACAGGGTCAAACATTCTTTTTTCTAGGATGGTATGAAACATGACATCTGTAATTTTGTCGTTGAATGTGAGGTGTGTCAACACAACAAGGGAGAAACAGTCAAATCTCCGGGCACACTACAACCGCTTCCGATTCCACCTGCTATTTATAAGGATATCTCTATGGAATTTATTACCATATTACCCAAATTGGGGAATAAATCAGTCATAATGGTGGTTGTGGATCGCCTTTCCAAGTATGCTCATTTCTGCGCTCTTCAACACCCATTTACTGATCCACGATGGCTCAAATTTTCATGGACTAGCTCTTCAAGCTTCATGGCATGCCACACTCTATTGTTTCTGATCGTGACCCAAATTTCACAAGCAATTTTTAGCAAGAACTGTTTAAGCTATAGGGCACCCAATTGCATCTCAGCATAGCTTATAATCCCCATATTGATGGTCAAACGGAAGTTGTCAACAAGTGTTTGGAAACATACCTGAAGTGTTTTTCCTATGAAAAGAAACATCAATGGGCTCAATGGTTACCCTTAGATGAATGGTGGTACAACACTTCCTACCATACTGCTACACGCATGACTCCTTTTGAAGCAGTGTATGGACAGAAGTCACCTTCATTTCTCTCATACTTACCAGGTACCTCGAAGGTCCAGGCGGTTGACCAAACACTTATAGTTAGAGAGGATATTCTTCGTACTCTTAAAGAGAACTTGGTCATGGCACATAATCAAATGAAGCAACAAGCAGATCAAGGTTGCTCTAAACGTCAATTTGCAGAAGGGGATCAGGTGTTTCTGTGACTGCAACCATACAAGCAAACTTCCCTCAAGGCCGAGCATTGTTAGAAGCTAGTGCCCAAATTTTATGGTCCTTATACAGTTCTCAAGCATGTGGGACAAGTCACCTATCAGTTAGCTCTACCCAGTCAGTCAAAGCTACATCCTGGTTTTCATGTTTCATGCTTAAAGAAGGTGATTGGAACTAGGTGCCAAATTCAAACCAACCTTCCAGAGTTAGCTGAAGAAGGATCCATTTGGCTACAGCCAGAAGTAGTTTTGAACCAGAATGAGCGTCACCTGTATCAGAGAACCATCAAGGAAGTGCTAGTCCAGTGGAAAGATATGACTTCAGTAGATGCCACTTGGGAACCAGCTACCACTCTGCAACAGTTTCCACATCTCAAGCCTTGAGGACAATGCTGTTTTTAAGGGGGTGAACATGTTAGGGTCCTAACCCGCACATAGGTATATCAATATATTCGGATGTAATAAAGGTCAATATTAATAAGGCATTTAAATAAAACAGAATAAGGCGGATGTAAGAAGACCTAATAGAATCTTCCACTTCTAGAAGGATCTTCCTCTAGATGCTTCTCTTGATAGAGATATTTAGTATAAATAAGGGTCGAGGGTATGAAAACCCTAGCTTGGATATTATTGTAACAGAGCATTGCTCGACTTGAGGTTGCGCCCTCGAAGAGGCCCATGAACATTTCTTTCTGAATCAAAGTGCTATTTCTGTTGTTGTTCTTATATCATTTATGTGTTATTGTGGAGATTACGCTGGTTATATTACTGTTATTTTGCCATTTCTAGAATTTTATTTATGTTCTGCATACTTTTCATATCTGGTATATTGTAAGGTACTTCAATGCAGAGTGATCAATAAACATTTTAAAGTGTCCTCCCAACAAATACTGGCGAAATTTCTATAGTGCATACACCATGGATAATCCCTCTCTTTCAGTAATGGTATAATTAATCTTAGCTGTAGATAGCTTCCTGCTAGAAAAGGATAATGGGTGGTCAATGTCTCCTGTTCCTGGTTGTGCTAACACAACTCCCAATGTAATGGATGATGCATCGACATGCACATGAAACTCCTTGGTCCAATCTAGGAAAACCAAAATGGGTGCAGTAACCATCTTCTGTTTTAGTGTGTCGAAGATCTGTTGGCATTCTTCTGTCCAACTAAACTAGAAATCCTCCTTCTTCAAAAACTTCTCCATGGGTGCTGTAATTTGAGAATATCCCTTAATGAACTTTCTGTAGTATCCTGTGTGTCTCAATGCAGTGCGCAACTGTTTGACTGACATAAGAGGGGGTAGATCAACTATAATGACAATCTTGGATGGATCTACCAACAATCCTTTCTTGCATACAATATGACCTAACAACATGCCAAATGGTGAAAAGAAAATACATTTTTCAGGTTCAAAGCAATTTGACGCTGCTTGCATTTATCCAACATTAGCCTTAGACATTCAATGTGATTTTTCAATAAGCTAAAAACAATCCAATCATCAAAGTATGCTTCTAAAAATTTATGTAGAAATTCCTTGAATGCTTCAACCACCACCCTGGAAAAGATGCCTGGGGCATTCTTCAATCCGAATGACATCACTATATATTGGCAGGATCCCCATTCTGTTGCAAATGTGGTCTTATGGAAGTCTTCCTTGGCAATCCGAATCTGATGGTATCCTGAAAATCCATATGTAAAAGAATATACTTCCTGGCCTCCCACATTATCTAACGCTTCATCCGTGAATGGTGTAGGGAAGGGGTCATGCAAAAAAGCATCATTCAGCTTCCTGAGGTCTACACATATCCTGATTTATCTTGTTTTCTTGTCTTGAACCACCATAGGGCTTATCCACTCTGATTCTTCGACAAGTTCTATAATTCATGCTTCCAACATTCTGTCAAGCTCAATCTTCACTTTCTCCTTATATTTAGGGTTCAGTCTGTAAGGTCTCATTTTGACTGGTCTAGCATCTAGATTCAAAGGGATCCTCATCTCTCCCATAGGCCCTTTAATGCCCTTCATATCAGTGAACTTGGTTGGAAACAAGTCCTGATATTCATGCAGTAACTCTGTAATTTTATCAATGGTAGTAACATCCTAATAATCTCCAACGTTTGCAAAATTTGGTGTCTGTTATGTTCCAATATTGACTTTCTTGATTTTGATTGGCTGTACAATGAATGGAAGCTAAACTCTTAGTCCTTCCACATCACTTTTGCCCTCTTTTTATGTGATTTTCACCTTCCTCAGATCATCATCTTCATCGACATTGATGTTGTAACAGCCTTGCAGTTTCCGGAGAGGTGCAGTCCATTCATCCTCTTCTTGTTCTAAGGAAAGGCTAGATATCTCCTAGAATATTTTCTGTCTCACAACCTGTAGTGCTTGATCTACTGAAGGATATTGAATTTCAAATAAGAAGGTGGTTACAAAATTCTGAGTCATACCTTTCCAATCTGTAGTGAGGCGCAGTTCTGCTTGAAGGTGCCAGTTGATAGGTGTCATGTACAACGTGTTGATGAATCTGTGTACCCATTGTTCTTGAGGAATGTTGCTCCAGGATTCCTCACAACTTCTCAAATTGTCCTTTGGGCAGGTTTGACCTGTATAGAGAACTTCGCAGCCTTCTACTTGTGCTGAGAATCGCGCTGTCATTAGAGTACGACATTGTACCTAATCTGTAATATTACTTTTGTGTGTCCCCCACCATCTTTCCGGTGTGGCTTTCAAGGCCTCATCCATTTCCAAAAACCTCTGTTGTGTTGGTACACTTGCTTCAAAGTCTAATAGGAAGGCTTTTAACAGATTCATATCATCAAATGTGGGTAAGTTACTTATTGTTGTGCCGATCCAATGAACTTATCTGGTTAATCTAGCACATCTCCTTGTAGATACTTCATACATATTGTTCTTCCAGTTCTCCAGTGCTTCTTTTGAGTTTGATGAGAAAGCGCTGTCACTTCTCCATCTTATATTCCCATCGGCTGTAGGATTAATGTAATCCTGTTGTCTGGCTGTTAGTTTATATATGTTTTCTAGTGCATATGCATGGTCTTCTTTTCTAATAGGTTCTGTGTACTGCTGACATTCATTTGGATCTAAAGGTGCGATGACCCTAAGTCCATCTCCTTCAAAATTCATATGTATTTTCTTTAAGTCAACAAAAGTAGAGTTATTGAAGGCCCAATCAATTCCTAACAATGCAGGGTAAGGGAAACTGTCATCAACTATTTCAATTACCTCAAAATCTGCAAATTTTCTTACTCCGTTAATGTCCATAGGGACAAGCTCCAATCGTCCAAATGGGTTGAAAACTTGCTGGTTAGCCATCCTAAGCTTGATAGGGGAATATATCAACTTTGATTTTCCCATTAGTGCCCAGGTTTGCTTCATCATGAAATTGACCTCTGACCCTAAGCCGAGGACTACATAGTCAATCTCATACCCTCCTATTTGAGCATTCAAATGTAATTCCTTATTTGTCCTTCTCTTCTTACCAATTTGGTTTACTGCCCTATGCAGTAACGGATCTATCTTTCCTAGCTCATATTGTCTGATTAAATTTTTTAATTGTTGTACAATGCTTTCATCCTAAACCAACTTAATACAAGTGTATAAAAATTCCATGAGATTTCTTACCTCTTTTCCTTCTTTTGGTGAAGAAAACTGATCAAATGCCAGAGGCATTCCATATTCTCTCACTTCTAGTCTTGTATTTGATGTAGAGCCTTGGCTTCCTCTGAATTCTTTCCTGGCTTCCTCAAACATCTGTCTTTCTTTCCTTGCATCAAACATTTGTCTCTTCTCTATAGCTTTCCTGATCCCTAAGTCTTCTGTAATATTCCCTTGGGTTATTCTGTCATCCCCTGTGACAACACCTCCTCTTGTTATAACAACGAATCTAGGGTCTTCTCCACGTGGTTCAACATAGATCAATTTCACTTGCGGGTTCTACTGAGGTCCTTGTCTTTCTTGAAGCTTAGCTACCAGCACAGGACAATCTTCTATAACATGGTCAAACAAGTTACAGTAGATGAAAGTGGTACAAGGGTTCTGACAATCCCTTGCAAGGTGTTCTGTCTGTGTGCAGTTATAACAGATGACCTGTCCTCGATTTCGACCCATTCTTCCTCCTCATCCTCTTCCTCTGAATGCACCGCGAGGATTGAAGTTTCCTCTCCCAGGAGAGTTATACTGCATAGTTTTTCCTTCTTTCTCTACTTCACCTTGAATCTTATATATGTCTCTTGACCTTTCATGCATGAGATCACAAGCCCTACAATCCATATTATCATGTCCTACAAACTTACAGAATGTACAATACAAATTTGTAGGTGTCTGAACATACTTTTGCGTATAATAGCACTCACCAGTATGATGCCTATTTCTGCATACCTTGCACTAGGGTAAGGTGACTTTCTTCAAGGGGCTCAGAGCTCCAGAAGCCAAGTATTTATTGAATAGAGGGTAGTGTTCCTTATCGTGGCCTTCTAATCTGCATCTGACACACCAAATGTCTTCTCTTTTATCTTTTCCCTTGTCTTTCTTCATATCTTCTACCTGTAGAGACAAAATAGTTAGTTGACTCAAGATCTGGCTCATACTTGAGCTGGATTCTCCCATAGGGGCTGATTCTAGCTTCATGGCGATCTCCAATGCCTCTTCCTGTGAATAAATCTTCTATTGCATCAGGGGAACTATGATGCGTGGTAGAAGGGAAGCAATGAACCATTTCTTGTTCTGCTCGTCTGGGATCTGAAAAGTCAATCGGCCTGTTAAGGTCTTGAATCTCTAATCAAACTCCCAAACAGGTTCAGCCACCTTCAACTTGATCTCTTTCAACTCTGTGATACATTGGGATTCTAACTTAGGTTTCTTGAATTATGCAATCGATGTGTTCTTGATCTTATTCAATGGATTAGGCTGTGAAAGTCCTTGGACAAGTTTCATGTACCAACTTAGTGCACGATCTCTGAGATTTGTACTGAATTGAGTTCTTTTGACAGATTCATCTGTGACATTCTTAATGTTCCATACGACTTCACATAGAAACCAGTGATGATCAAGATCTTCAGATCCATCTCCCCTAAAGATAGGGAGTCTCTTCTCATCTTCCATAGATCTTCCTAGGGTTCCTGACTGAATATGTGGTGGACTACTATTGATAGTGCTTTGAACGCTGTGGTGACTGGGATTACTCTGGTTTCTTAATACCACTGAATCAACAAGAGGGATAACAATACTTACTTCGATGGTCTGCACAGTTTCTAAGGTTTCAGGTTCTCCTTGATGAAGCTATTCAACTTTTCCTTCCTCTTCCCCAACGGGTTCTGAATGTTCTTCGTCTGTCAATTATGATTCTTCTCCACTGTAGAAACCTTCCTCCCCGTAGTTCTGCTTAAACAGTTTCGCAAGATGAACTTCTCTGAATACTCTCCCACTGCGTGTATGTCCATCTTCTGTGTTGTTGTTGCTATTTGAATTTTTGAACATTATCCTTTCTTGATCCAACCAATCTGTTGTGTCTTCAATATGTTCTTCTCATGCAATAACATCTTGATTCTCAGCTTCAAAAAATGAAAAAAATTCTCTCTAGGTCCCTTAAAGAAATATCTCTCCGCTTGGCTGTATGATTCTACTCTATCAACAATGAACTCTGTGATGTACCCTCCAATGTTAATATTAAACCAATGATCTACTGCTCGTGATACAACGTTATCAACTCTATTGACCTTCTTTATCAACTCTGACATCCAAACCACAGGAGGTCTAGATCAAATCTCTAACTGGGTATTTTCTAATCTAGCTAGCCACTCATATAGCTTCTGATGGATCCCTCCAAATAATATCTCACGTATATCGGTGAAGATATATCTTTCTAGCCAATCCTCAGTGCTAAGATTAGGGTTCTTATTCTGGGCTTCAATGAAGTCCTTCTCTTGATACTCTATCCACTTTTGAATCTCTATCTTTGATGGAAACCACCTTGACATTCCCTCAAAAAGATTCCTGTCCCGACAACGAAACCATTTGTTGGGACAGGGGCATACCCATGGTTCAACTCCAAGAGCACACCAACAAGCCCTAACTACTATCCCTTTTGGCAACACCTATGAAGCAAATGCAATCGCACTTGAAGAAGTTACGAGGGGGTTGCAGGACAGAGATGTCTACAACCAAAGGGAATATCAAGTGGATCTAACACAAGAACAACACAACATTCATATATCACTTATCAACTTAGATCTATTCTGCACATCTACTTATCAGATCTAAAGAAGTAATACAATCACAATGTATCAATGATAGACACAAAGTACCAATCACACACAACACAAAATATATGTGGTTCACCCTCCCTCTAGGGCTACGTCCACAAAAATGTGCTATAATATATTAAGGTAAAGAATACAGTTCTTATCTACGCTATTAGCTAGAAGATCTCCTCTCTTCTCCTCTCTTTCTCTCCCCTCCCATGCACCTAGCCGCAGGGTTGATCTTCAAACCCAGATGAAGATCTTTCAATCCAGAAGGCTCTTGTACTCAACACTTCTCTCTCACACAATACTCTTCTCTCAACCATCTCAATACCAACAACAATAATAACAATATTATCGTACCAACCCAAAGTACCAACCCAAACTAGGCCCTCATGAACTCTATTTATACATTACAATAGCTATTCGACAGCCTTAGGTCGAAACCTAGGTGTCCAAAACCCTAGATACCAAAACCCTAGGTGTCTAAAACCCTAGGTCAACTTGACCCATATTTTCAGGGCTTCGCCAACTTGTCTTTCCTTTCTTCTCACACGGTGCTCCAAAGCATCCAATGGTGGATTTTTTTTCTTGTTGACCTACCCACAATCCTTCTTCCTTTCTTATATGTCATCCCTGATCTCCTCATCCAACAAAATTCTTTCTTGGGCTTCACTCCATCTTTTCTTCTTTTTTGTTCACTTCGACCCAATAACAGTCACTGTGTCTTCCACGCAGTTCACATTATCCCTTTTCCTCCTTGATCTTCACATACTTCCATAACCAAGGGCCAACAACAACACTTGCGAAGCAGATGAAGTCTCACCCAAAGTAGCAATAAGGGGGCTGCAGGACACATGTGTCTACAACTAGAGGGAGTGCAAGATGATTCCAGAATAACAACGCAAAATAACCTAGATATTCTTAACAATATTCTGCTCAACCTCACAAAGTTAGTTATATCTTCCTATCTTTAGTAAAGGAAATAATAATGAAATCATAGTATAAAAGATTGCAAATAACACAACATCAATCACATATAACAACAATATTTTACATGGTTCACCCTCTCCCTAAGGATACGTCCATAGAACTGTGTTTATTGATATAATAGATGAAAACATATAGTTCTATATGCACAGTTAGCTGCAGATCCTTCTCTCTCTTCCTCTTTATTTCCCCTCCTTGTGCACCTAGCTGTAAGGTCAATCTTTGCACCCAGCTAAAGATCCAGAATACAAGAACGCTCTTACAACAAAAACACTTCTACCTCTCAAAAAATCATCCTCATCCTCTCTCTTCTAGTCCTCTATTTATCATTTCACGACTCTTAGAAACCCTAGACCAAATTCCAGGTGCCAAAACCCTAGGTCCACCTAACCCAAGTTTTAAGGACTTCACCAACCTGTTCTTCCTTCTTTTCCGCGAGGTGCTCCAAAGCACCCATTAACGTCTTCTTCCATTTTCTGACTTGTCCACTATCCACATTCTTTGTTTCTTTGTCTTCCTTGATCTTCTCTTTCAATGAATGGATTTCCTTTACTTCATTCCTTGTTTTATGATTCTTTAGCCACTTCTACACTTCCTCGGTTTGTGTGCCTTCCGCTCACTTCATATTTTGTATTTCTTCTTCCTTAATCTTCACTTCCTTCCTTAATACATGACCAAGGGCAAGAAGGGCTTCACCAAAAGTGAAGCAAATCCTAACTTATATTATATATTTGTTGGGACTGATATTCTTATTCTAGTGCTATATGTAGATGACTTGTTTCTTACAGGTGCAAAGAAGCTCATTGCAGGGTGCAAAACAGATATGTAAGCTAATTTTTGATATGAAGGACATTGACACGATGAATTAGTATTTGGGTTTGGAGGTTTGAAAGAAACTAGGGGAGATATTCCTTGGGAAGGGTAAGTATGCAATTGATATCTTCAATAGATTTTATACGGAGGACTGCAAATATATTGACACACCCATGATCATCAATCTAAATAAGGTGACAACTTAAGATTTATATTTGGTAGATCCCATGTTGTACAAGAAGTTGATCGGTTCCTTGATGTATTTGGTAAACACCAGACCAAATATATGTTTTGTAGTAAACACCTTGAGTTAGTTCATGGTGAAGCCGAGACAAGAGAATTGGGTAGCAACAAAATATGTGGTCATGGATTTGAGGGAAAAAATGGAGTATGGTCTGAGATACCTTGGAGATGGTGAAGTAAAGTTGTAGGGGTATACAGACTTAGATTGGGAAGGTAGTTTAACATACAAGAAGAGAACCTCAGGGTGCTTCTTTAGTTTAGGATCAATGATGTTATCTTGCTAGAGAAACTTTTGGATAAAAAATGTGTGTGGAGATTTGAAACATCCAATTTTTTTAGTGGACACTCCACCCATCATCAGGGAAATAAGGAGATGATATCTTGGTTCAACAATAAAAATAATTCCATGACACTTAGCTCAACAAAGACATAATACATGGAAACTAATACTGTTAGTTGTGAGGCCATCTGGTTTTGCAAGTTACTTGCATGATTGTTTGATTAGGAGTTGGAGCCTATAATAATTTACCACACGATAATAAGAGTTGTATCAAACTCTCTAAGAATTCGGTGTTTCATGACAGGTCCAAGATCATAGAGATCATATATTACTTCATTCGAGACAAGATTAAGAATGGAGCAATGAAGCTCTAGTATATTCCCACCGATCAATGGGTAGTTAATATTCTGGCCAAGCCCTTAGAAAAAGGGAAGTTTGAAGTATTCCGAGACAAACTTGGATTGGTGAAAAATTCCTTCCTTGCTAAGAGAGAGTGTTGAGAAATATAGCTCGAGTAGGAGATTCTTCCATAGGTTAAGTATGAACGTGCGAGAAGTAGTTCAAGAAAAATTCTAGTGACCACTTAGTAAAAGTGAGAAATAATGCCATTTTTTAATTTCACTTAAATAAATAAAAGTGAAAGTCAAATTTCCTATATTCTTCTAGTCTTAGAAATCTAAATGAAATATTCTAGATATTCTAGAATATTAATGAGTTAGATTTGTTCTAATCTTAGTTGTACACTTCATTGTTGAGACAAAGTGGTTGCTATGATTAAGGAGATTAGTTGCTATGATGTTTGCTAATATTTGAGAAGTTAGTTGCTAGGATTGAGGAGACTAGTCATCTCTCTCAAAGCATAAATATAACAAGACATGAGAGGTTGAACATGCATTTTTTACACCAAGAAGACCCAAGATATCAAAGAGAGATCGATTGAGCATATTTAGAGCACAAGAGAGGAGCCGAGGTTGAGAAGTAGGCCTAAGTATAGTCTGTACAATGCTGTAAAGCAGATCAACCAGACAGATTCTTAGTTGTCCAACAAGTAGATTTGTCTCAGTAAGTGTAGATCTGATTTTTTGTGTACACCATATCACTGTTAGTTTGAAAACTTGTGAAGGTTTCCCTGTAAGCTTGGAATGTTTAAATGAAAATCTGATTTGAGGGTCTAATTATTGGTGTGTTGTGTTTATGCTTATGCTGTTTGTTTTCAACTATATTTGTGATTGTTGCATGTTCAAAAATATTTATTTCTGTAATTAAATAAGTTCAAATTTAATTTATTTAATTAAGAGAAACATAAGACAACAATCACCCAAGTCTTGAAGATTTACAACAGTAACCCTAGCGACATAATTCATTTTACATATATTTTATTATTATTATTGTTTTTTTTTAAATTGAATGGGAGGATTTGTATTATAAAAATACTGCAAAAAAAATTGCAATAGAGAGTACATGTAGAAAAGTATTGATCAAGAGCTTACATAACAAAACAATAGGCATGCCCAGTATGGATTCTAAAACATAGAAGCTCATATAACAATGTAAGTTCAGTTCAAAATGGTGTGTAAAATGTCCATAGAAATTGCCTAAAATATTTACAACCTTATAAATACATATATCAAAATTGACATAAAAGAGGAGAAATAACATCATCTTGAAGTAATGAGGAATTAAGGGATTAATTCTGAAGTAATATCATTGTTGATGAATAAGGTCCCAATTTTTTGGGTGATTGCTTGGGACGCTAACCGATCAACATCTATATTGTTACTTTTCAAAACATGATAAAAACTAAGCTAGAAAAATAAGGAAGTAATATGTTTTATTCTACTAAGAGCCAAGGCAAGTCTGACATCCAAAGAATTGTTTCCCTTGGTTAGATGTATGATCATTATCAAAGAATCCCCGATCACTAATGGATTTTAAATGTTGTACGATATGGAGATTTTCAATCTCTTATATAAACCATATACTTCTACCAAATTATTAGAGAAGATTCCTAGGCTCCTTGAGTAAGCTACTTCAGAATTTCGTCCAGGGATATAAATAATCCCCCCCACACTTCCCACACCACATATATTTTATTATTTATTTATTATTATATTATTTGGTTTCATTTATAGCTTATTAATTTATGTACATAACATTGTTTTGCCCTTTTGAAATTCTTTGTCCTCAAAGAAAGGGTAGAGAAGGATTTTGTTGTCCAAACTTTTGTATCTCCCAAGATGAATCTTCCTCTTGGAAGGTTCTTCCATTTAATGAGGTACTCTTTGATGGTTCTATAATGAATTTTCTTCTTCCCGATGTAAATGATAGCTTTGGGTTCTAAAATGACTCTTCCTTCTTCATCTAGTATAAGAAGTATTGTTTGCGCCAATTGATGTTTCCCCAACATTTTTTTGAGACATGACATGTGAAGAACATTATGGATGTGACTTTTATTCAGTAATTCTTAACCATATACTATTGACTGATTTATTTGTTAATTTGACAAGGCCCATAAAACTTGGGAGTTTGCATGTTATTTCCTTTTTATTTAAGAGATAATTGTTTGTATGGTTGAAGTATTACATATACCCATTGTCCAACTTCAAA
>JASDQU011249501.1:13079-25326 GCA_032191745.1 Picea mariana
AACACTTATTGTGCATGTTGGTTATGGAAAAGAAGGAAGGTAGGATTGAAACATTTGTTGACAACGTTTTTTTGACCATCTGTTTGTGGATGATATTTTGAACTCATGTTAAGAGATACCCCAATTTCTGCCATTAAATTTTGGATCCCAATCACTGACAATGATTTTTGGAAATCCATGCAATTTTTAGATGTGTTTGTAGAATACTTTACTGATTTGTTTTGTTGACTCCATATTATTTACACCCATGAAATGTGCATACTTATTTAATCTATCAACCACTACAAATATTTTGTTCTTCCCTTCTGACATGGGTAAACGTCCACTGAAATACGTGAACATTTCTTCCCATTTTTGGTTTGGGATGTGTAGGAGGTGGAGTAACCCGAGTGCCATAACATTTTCACTTTTGTTTTTTGGCATTTGTCATATTCTAATACATATTTTTGAATGCCCTTATTCATCCCTTCCTAATAAAACTATTGTTGTGTATTATAGTAAGTTTTGAAGAAACCTACATGCTATGTAGCTGGTGAATCGTGGGATTCTTTTAAAACCTTGGATTTAAATTTTGATATTGGGCTTAGAAAAATTATTTCTTTGTACCAAAGGGTGTCATGTTTCCATTCAAATTTTAGGTTTTGGCTTATATTATTGATTATGAAACAAGAATAATGATCCTTGGCATACTCAACTCGGATTTCATTTAACCTCTCAACAACTACAATTGATGTTGCATAAGATTCTACCTCTTCATCCTTTCATCAAAATGCATCAACCATTGCATTGTTTCCCCCTATTTATGTAATATTTCCATATTGAAGGTGGCAATTATTTTCTATCCATTTTTGTTGTTCCATTGAAAATGTTTTTTTATTCTAGTAGGTATTGGCCATTGTTGTTCAATACATATTAAAAAAATACTTCCCAGAAGATATTGTCCCCATTTTACTATTGCATGTATAATGGAAAAAATTTCCTTATTGTATGTAGACTTTAAGCATTCTCTCTCGTTGAACTTACGACTTTGAAATTCTATGGGTGATATTCTTGCATCAATACTTCCCCTATTCCAAACCCTAAAACATCATATTTTATTAAAAAAGGTTTTGTAAAATCAAGGATTTCTAACACTTGTGTTGATGACATGATTTTATTTAAGTCTCCAAAACACTTTTTGGCTTCACTAATCCATTGAATTGAATTTTTCTTTAATATATTTGTTAGGTAAGTAGTCACCTGAGCATAGTTTTTAATGAACCTTTTAATGAACCTATGGTAATATCCTACCAAGCCGAGAAATCCCTTTAATAAGGATATGTTATTAGGATTGGGCCATTTTGTGATTTCCTTGATATTACTTGGATATAATTGGACCCCTTAATTTTATATCACATGACCTAAGTAGTCTACTTCTTCCTTACCAAATATGCATTTTAGCATTTTTGCATAAAATTGATTTTCTTCCAAAAACACATAACACTGTTCCCAAGTGTTTGATATGTTACTTCCATGTCTTAAAAAAAAACTACTACAAACTTCCTCAGGTAGGGTTGGGAAAGTTCATTGTTCTCTAAAGTGGTATGTCTTTCCCCATATTATTATTATGTTATAAATAATTATGCCGAAGGCATTTTTTAAGGGGAGATTCCTTGCCCAATTTTTGTTGTTTGTTGAGGGCCTATGAAAGCATGCTATGTGTCTAGAATAATGTGGAATATATCTTCCTATTTTCATATTGTACTTAACTTCCTTCCATTTCCCGCTGCATTGCCTCCCTTATCCTTACTCTTTTCACTACACCTCCATCCACCGCCCTTATCCTTCCCATTTTCACCCCTTTTCACTACAACATTTCATATTACATTCTATTTGGTTATATTTTCACCATGCTCACCTCTATTTCTTGGTTGTGTTGGATATTCAACCGTCTAATTCCAAGGTTTCAAAGATGAAAATTGAACCAGTGAAGGAGTTAGCTAGGCTTTGGAGGGACTACATATGTGAGTAATGTGAGGAATCAATAGGCTATTTATTCCCCAAAAATGGCCCAAGATCCTCTGTAATGTAAGGCTATACTGTGCATCTTCTATATTTTTCATCTTCCAAGAGAATGATGACATCAATGCATTTCTCAAAGAGGCCACACAACATAAGATTATACAGAATTCCAGGCACACAAAAATCAACGGTGCCTCACTTGGCTCTCCCTATAGAGCACAACGAAGAGATAACACATTCTAAGTAAGAGTAGGAGTCTCGATCCCCTCGCTGACCTACTGCCAACTTTTGAGAATTGTCGGGCTTGCAGAAATCATGTCTACCGAAACAACCAAGGTGGATGAAAAACCTGGCAAGGATTTGTTCATAGCCATTTTTGTTCTCCAGGTATGCACTTGATGTTGTCTCGTTAATATTCATTGTATAATTATTTTCTCCTACCTGCACCACTGATGAATATTAGTCTATTCAAGACCATAAGAAACTACCATCTAAATTAATCTTTCAAAGAAATTGCCATTATAATTAATATTTCAAATGAATCGATCAACTTACCTATAATTCCTTTTTATTTGGGATAAAAATTTTTGTTCCTTCGTTGTCCTGGCATTTTACAACATTCAGTTGGCTTTATAGTTTCTTTAGGGATTACCAAATTGTCAGGATGAGATCCCAACTGAACTTCGTTAGAATCAGATCTTGTTGGCCCTTGACCAAGTTTTGAAGTTACTTGGTCATATTCGACCGTTTTTTGGGACTTTGACAGCCTGTCGAAGATGGAGTTCCAGGAGAAGAAGAGATCATGGGATCTAGACCCACTTTTAGGCCCATTTTGGGTTTTGGGACAATGTAATGGGATAGGGATGTCGGCCCGTGGGTTTACCCACGTTTAGGCCCACTTTTGTAATGTATAAATAGACATCTAGGCATCTAGTAAATGATATAGGGATTGTATTGTATTTATGTGATATAGGCTAAGTTCCAAGAAGGGATCTATGTGATCGAGAGTTTTGTGCATTTTGTATAGAATTGCATAGCTTAGTGCAAGTCCCTGTGTGAAGATATAGAAGGTTGTGTGTTGAAAGGCAAGGAAGAAGGATCTAGTGGGCTACGTAGATCTTCTGTCCTTTGCGAAGTAAGGGTTTCTTCGACTTTGTGCTTGTAACCGATTGGTTGACAATAATAAAGAATAAGAGTTGGTGGACATAGCCCCAGGGTGGGGGTGAAACACGTAAATATGTGTGTTATGCTTTGTGCCTTGACATGTTGTGCTTATCTCTACTTTTGCTAAGTGATTTGATATATATATAGATGGATATATTTATGCTTTGTTCTTATTAGAGTTGTATGAATAGTGGATCGAATATGTATGAAGATGCTTAGTGCTGATCTATTGAATCTAATATGTTTTACTATTACTAAGTACTAAGATACCTTAGATCTAAGTGAATGCTGCGATGCTCTGTGCTATTTGTGAAGTATAATAAGGACTGAATATTGATGAATGATCAATGCTAGTACTCTATAAGTGATATAATCACAAAAAAGTGTCCCAGATAAGGTTGTAGACACCCGAGTCTTGCAACCACCCATGCCTCTACCTCGGGTGAGACTTCATCTGCTTCGCAAGTGTTGCCGAAAGGGATGATAGTTAGGGTTTTGTTGGTGCGATCTTGTAACGTTGAACCCTGGGTCCGCCCCTGTGCCAACAAATGGTTCCGTTGCTGGGACCTGAAAGTGTGATTGCTGGGAACTGAGGAAGAAGAAGCCTTGTGCAAAGATTCACCCTTAAATTGTGGAAGATCTGTGCTCTAGTGTGCATTAATCCACTTGATCTGAAAATCTCCGTGCTAAAGAAGAAATGAAAGATATGAAGAAAAGAAGTAATATCTGAATGCTTTGTTCTCTAAGAAAAGTAAAAGTGGAAGTTTCTGAAGAAAAGAGGTCAGATTTGCAAAAAAGAGGTAAGATCTGTAAGCTCTATGCTCTGATAAAGGTAAGAATAATTAAAAGTTCTTAGATGTGGACGATTTTTTCTCTGTAGAAGTAAAATAAGTGGAAATTTTTGTTTCTAGAGTATGGATCTAGGTATATTTGATATATTCTATCCTAGCTTGAAAACTAGGGCTCTGATAGATGAAAGACAGCTTGATACGAATAGATATGATAAGTACAGTGATAGATATGTTATACCTATGCATAGAAAGAATGTTTGGACTAACAAATGGATGTAGGATCCTAGAAAGAATTTTTTGCAGACTAGATACCATGATCCTAGTGTGCAATACAAAAGAGGCCGGGGATCATTTAAAAGGAAGAGAGGATTAACCCTATGTTATAGTTGCAGAAGACCGAGACATCTTGCTAAGGAATGCCTTGGTGGAAGATCTAGTTTCCTATGTTGCAAAGCTTGGGACCATGACGTATTGGATTGCCCTAGAATGATTGCTAAGCTTGAAAGAATGAATCTGAATGAAGAAAACATTAAGGAAGATCTAGAAATAGTAGAAACCCAACACGAATCAGAGAAGGTATTTTTGCAGATGAAAGACACCTTGAATGATCACCGACATGTTAGGATACCAGAGATCTTTAAAGAAAAAGAATGCATTGAAACAAGAATAGGAGACTTCGACATTGACTCTGTCCTTGATGAAGAAAAACCAGTGAACATTATGCCAGAGAGAACTTGGGAAGCTATAGGAAGGCCTACTATGATCCCTTCATTAAGAGGAATAGGGTTATTCAGAGGGAAACTGGTAAACCTATGTGGGAGGCTCACTCAGATACCTATGAATGTCAATGGAAATTCGATAGAAGAAGATTTTGAGATTATCAAATTTATTGAGGACAATGCCCCATTTACTATGTTACTTGGAAAACCTTGGTTTGAAAGAGATCAACCCAAAAAGAAGGAAGAAGAAGTAGTCTTAGAACAACAGAGACAAGAGTTAAAAGATTTCATGACCAGAAGGATCGCATAGTTGATTGAAGAACAAGAGAACAGATCGAAGCTATTTGACACTAGAAGCCCAGATGTTAAAGTTGCAAGAACATTAGAGGAATCAAATAAAATTGAAGTATCCGTCTCAGATATAAAAGAAGTATTTCCCCTGAGTCTTAGGAGAGAATCTCAACAATGCAAAGTGACTATGTCCAAGGAAAATGAGAATCAGAATGAGAAAAGAACCACCGAGACGAAGCTCATGGAGACAAAGGATAGAAAGCTAAATAAGAAGAAGGCTAAGATTGGAAGGTTGCAGTAGGTTCCTGAGGGTACCTCGCAAAAGGAAAACTTACAGAATTTGAACTTCACCGAGATATCAGAACAACGATAAGGCCACTTTGCCATGGTGAAGCAATATAACCATTAGAGGCCGATATATCCATTCGAATGCCACTCTTAACGGATAAAAAAGAATTGATGTATCATCACGATACCATCAAACCGTGCCATAACAGGCAAACCATGAATTAATGAGGCTCATACCCCTTGTAAAGAAAACCGTTGCCAAGATCGCCTATTTATCTCATCACGCCATGTCCGAAGAACACTTTTGCCAACTGAGAATTTGAATCCCACAGAATAGAAAGTGTATACAATGATCATCACAACCTTGTTGTTTATTCCTAAGCAATGTCTAAGATCATTGTGACCCTGATAATTTATCCCAAGCGCATATGTCTGAAGAGCTTAGCGCAATTGAAGAATCTGTGAAGGAAGTACTCGCTGATCTTAGAACTCAGAAAGTCATGTTAGAAAGAAGGATGTCTACAGGTGTGAAAGCATCATCAATAAGAGGATTCCAAGCTTCTCCATCGACTGCTCGTGGAGAAAGAATTTCCAGAACCACGACAGAGGCAAGAACGAAGCACAGAGATGACATTGTGAATGCCAAGCTGATTCCAAGAATTCTACCTGCCTACCTACCCCCTCTAAGCGACACCATCAACCGAGATAGTGTGCCCAGATATTTTGACTATGCTTTGGTCATGACATACCTCCCAAAAGGGATACATGTAGTTCAAGCTGACCAGGATAATATCGCAACATTGAAGTTCAGTGACTTCAACCTTGGCGATAGGAAGGCCTACAACATGCTCGCCCTACACAAGTATTTGACCAGGACTAAAGGCAAGAATTCAAATGTTATCCTGCAACCATGGACCCAGAACCTTGTGTAGTCCACACTAATCAATGTGATGAAGATCCCTCACTTCGGTCGACACCAGGAAGTAAACGCATGCGTGAAATTGCTGTTATCTTGCTACCACGGAGGGTACTTATGGTTGAACCATCACATCACTATGGATTCGACCTTGATCAATCAGATCACATGGATGAACATGTAGGGCCTTGACCCACAAGATTTTTACCCTCGAAAGACCTCAGATCGAGCATTAGCACAGAGAATCAAAGAGACTTATGGTGATGTCGAGAAGGGTACGTGAGGTTACAAGGTAACCTCTATCCAGAATGGCACAGTGTGCCTCGCATGTCAG
The DNA here is from genome assembly GCA_032191745.1 of Picea mariana. Taxonomy (NCBI): domain Eukaryota; kingdom Viridiplantae; phylum Streptophyta; class Pinopsida; order Pinales; family Pinaceae; genus Picea; species Picea mariana. The sequence continues at coordinate 19,584 of JASDQU011249501.1, forward strand.
CTGATTGCATGCAAGATAGTTCATAAGAACCAACCCACCCAAGTGACTGGAGTCATAGTTGACCTCGTAGGAAAGTGCACAGAGGGACTACAGATGAATTGGGTGCAATACCTTGTAAACCAACTGGAGATTGATTGTAGAGAAGCACAAGACCAAGGGCATGAGTTCCACTTTAGCTGGCTTCTCATCCTAATCACATTCATTGCATGGGAAATGTTGGAAGGTGTGACCTTCCCCAACATCGATCCCTTCAAACCTTTGGTCAAAAAGTTCAGTAACTTGTGGTACTCTAATGATATGAACAAGCAGTGGAAATCTAATGACATCTTCCATACTTACTACAACCAGTTGAAACAAGCCATCTAGTCCAAGTCTCGGATGACCCCGAATACCCTCCATAGGTTTCGGCCCTTAATGAAGTTCAGCGTAGACCACCACTTCATTTATATAATAGCATGCACTGATGAGCACAAGTAGTAGTTGCAGTCATATTACAAGATAAAAGAGGAAGAATTAGAGGAAATCACTAAGGAATGGTCGACAAACCTCCTTATTCCAGCCAACCCTACGGATTTTTCCGACGTAGATAGCCCATAAGCTGCACAGGAAACACCCAGACCAAGCAAGATGAAGAAGCCTAAAGAGGTTCACAATGTAGACAGTACATCTGTGAGGATTGCATTCATTTCACCAGATGAAGGGGGTGGTGGTGAAGAGATCGAAGGTGCATAAATTGGACAATAGAAAGGCGAAGTACCACCACTTAGGGACGAAGAAGACTCGTCAAAGAAATAGAAGGTTTCACTTCCGAAATATTCCTCCCAGAAGAAACCTAGAACCCCTATAACGAAGATGCAGACTACCCTCACATTGGATGATTTTAATTTCATCATTGTAGCTGTGAACGATGCTTCACAGGAGGTAGTAGAGAAGCAGGAGCAGATGTATAATTTTATTGAGGTTTAACTCCAAGGAGTGCAACAGGCACTCCAGTCTAGCCGCGTAGTCTCCACTGCACCTCTGATAGTAGGAACAGTAGAACCAGGAGATGAGCTAGCCCAATTGCACCAGATCGTTGATAAATTTGAAGCTCACCTTCGATGAGCTCAGGAAGAGAAAAAGCAAGACATCTAAGCTTTGACACAGGTACAGGGAGTACTTGTCGAGAAGCGCAGTGCTGCCAAACAAGAAAAACTTGCTCTTCAAGCAAAATGGGACAAAGAGAAAGCATAGATACAACAAAGCAAGGAGACGTTTATCGCAGAGCAGCTAGAAGTAAAGGAACATGTTAATAGAGCACTTCGATATGTGACCGTCATAGAAGTGAGGGCTGAAGAATGAATTCAACATCAGGTGGCAGAGCTTGAAGAAGTGATCTAGCATCTTCAACAATGCATCACAGACCTGGAACTTCGTACTGTGCTCGAGACCCCTCAAGAAATCAGAGACCTAAGAGAGGCAACTGCTTGTAGCGAAGTTGGCAGAATAAAATCCCTTTTCTTGGAGTGCAAGCAGCTGAGCTCTAGGAGCACTCAGACTTATGAAAACCTCACGGAGAATCCAAAGTTACAAGCATTGGAGTCGCATATCCAAGAATAAATGCAACATGTAGATACATTACTGGTGCAACTAAAGGCCTTGTCACCAATCGAAAGGATGAAGAGGTTTCCAGAGAAATGCACGGCCCAACAAAACATACACAAAATCCAGACCAAAGTAATGGAAGCCTCTCAATGACTTCAACCAGTGCAAGAGAAGACATGTCAACTATTCACTAAAGTTGAAAGCCAAGGAGTAGAACTTGAAGAAGTTATGAGTGTAGTAGAGAAATGCCTAGAAGGACTAGTCAATGATGCACTCATCCAGGAGTTCACTGAGAAGGAGGCAGTAGAATTACAGCAGGTCGATGCAGCTCGAGTCAAGATCGAGGCGTTTGAGGCATAATTTCTCAGACCAGAGTGACTCGACATATAGTAAATGGTCTAGGGATTGTATTGTATCTATGTGATATAGGCTAAGTGCCTCGAAGGGATCTGTGTGATTGAGAGTTTTGTGCATTCTGTATAGAATTGCAGAGCTTAGTGAAAGTCCGTGTGTGAAGATATAGAAGGATGTGTGCTGAAAGGCAAGGAAGAAGGATCTAGTGGGCTACGTAGATCTTCTGTCCTTTGCGAAATAAGGGTTTCTACGAATTTGTGCTTTTAACCAATTGGCCGATGATAATAAAGAAAAAGAGTTGGTGGACGTAGCCCCAAGGTGGGGGTGAACCATGTAAATCTGTGTGTTATGATTTGTGCCTTGACTTTTTGTGCTTATCTCTACTTTTGCTAAGTGCTTCGATATATATATGGATATATTTATGCTTTGTGCTTATTAGAGGTGTATGAATAGTGGATCGGATATGTATGGAGATGCTTAGTGTTGATCTACTAAATCTAATCTATTTTACTGTTACTAAGTACTAAGATACCTTAGATCTAAGTGAATGTTGCGATGCTCTGTGCTATCTGCGAAGTATAATAAGGAATGAATATTGCTGAATGATCGATGCTAGTGCTCTATAAGCGATATAATCACAGATTTGTGTCCTATCTAACGTTGTAGACACTTGATTCTTGCAACCATCCCTGCCTCTACCTCGGGTGAGACTTCATCTGCTTCGTAGGTGTTGTTGAAAGGGTCGGTAGTTAGGGTTTTTTTTGTGCACTCTTGTAGCGTTGAACCCTGGGTCTGCCCCTGTGCCAACATATCTCCATGATTCATCTTGTTTGTAAGATTTGACGTCTTAACTTACATATGATCTCTGCATATTATTAGTTCAAAACCTACCTCCCACTGAACATGCCTGGAATCTTGTCAAAAAAAAGGATAGTCTATGAAATTTAAACCATTTGATGAGCCATTCCTCTTCCTACCACACATAAATCCCCACATACTTAGCCAAATCACATGCTTATAGGTTTTTTTGGTGCAGGTTACAAGTATTACTTCAATGATGGCCAAGGCATCTAGGTCCAAAATCATCATCTCATGTGCTTTCATAGAGATCCACCACCACATCTGGCCCATGGCTTGTATATGTGAGTGGCGAGGAGATGAGGATCATCCACACATGACACCTCTGCTGAAACCATTAGTTTGAGTGCTAACTACAAATGGTAGCTCTCTTTAGGATGTTGCAACCAATTCTTACCCTCGACGAGGAGGATCTTGAGGAGGAGAAGCTGGATGACCCTTTGCCTCCACCTCGATTTCTCCTCTTCCGCGTGGCTGCTTGTGCTCCAGATTTAGTACCTAGGCCCCTCACCTATTCACATTATGCTTCCATCATTTCTCCTACAAGGAATTGAAGAAATCACATTGATTGCAGGAATGCATAGTTGAAGAATTGACATTTTTCACAACAAACATGCACATATGTGATGATGGTGCATCCGCATGACATATACTTCCAATTTTTAATTCTGTCACTGAATCATTTAGACTAACAATACCTTTCTTTATGCATTGTATTTTGTAAAGATTGTCCCATGCACACTACAATTCCTGGCCAGCTGGGATGGATGACCCATTACTCAAGGCCGCCATAAGTATTGTTATGAAAAATATCGATTTACTGTTGTAACTCCCCATAGTTTGTAGGGGAATACTTGATTCGAAAACCAAGCTAATACACATAAAAAAACTATCCAAAAACCTCTATCAAAACACATCGACATAAATTTAATTAGTACTGGACAAATACATTTTTCCCAAAATTCACAAGAGAATATGTATTCTTATGAAAATGGCTCACAAAAAGCATCTAAGTAACTTAATTAGTGTACAACTCCTTTTTAATTTTTCTAAATTTGCAATGGATTATGCATTTTCATGAGTTATTGAGGTAATTGAAAAGTGATAACTAAACATATTGGAATGATTTAATTAGTGGATATATCCATTTTGTTTTGAAATTTTAATTTTGTAAAAAATTATGCCTATTGGCCTTACTACTTATATCCTTGGCTTTGGTTGGGATTTCTAGGGGTTTTTTAAATCCTTGCATGAAAATACATTTTAAAATTGACGCATCATTTGGAATTTTGTATAATCTTATGTTGTGTGGCCTCTGTGATAAATGGAGGACAATAAATAACTGCAACATGTTAGCGATCAAATAATTCATTCTGAAATTTGTTTGAAAAATGATGCCTAATCTTGCAGGGGACTTTTGATTGCCTTCCCAAGCTCTAAATGCAGATTTTAAATTACCATTGGAAAGCTTAGGATTTCTAGATGTCAATCAACTATTCAAGCATGTAAAAAAGACTCTCCATAGCTCAAAAATTTGATTTTTCCCAAGGCAGTTTTCATTAAAAAATTTGTGCTTTCACCAACTCATTGGTTTTGAAATCTGCTAGTTAGTTGTTGAAAGCTTTCCTTTTCACCAGCTAAATGGGAGGATTCAGGACAAAAGAGTTGGTGAAAGTGTAGAAGAGTCCATAAATGTTTTCTTTCTGTCTAGACCGCGAATTTTTAATTCTTGAACACGTGGGAAAGGTGTCAAATGATGGATAATAATTAGGAGAATCTAGAATATCTTTCTCATCAAGTTTTAAAGACATATGGTAAAGAAATAACACAAAATGGCATGATTTCTCTTAATAGAAAGCACCTAGTCATCAAAGACAGATTTTTGAATCTGTGATTTTGATCCAGGTGGATATCGGTGGGCACCCATCTTTTCCAATCGGCTCAAAACAACTTTCTGGCAATTTTGGCAATTTACTATTTTTAGCAGGTTTTAACTTCCAGGGCCATTTTGAGGTCCTAAATGAAGGTTTTTTGAGATGGAGGTTCTCAATGATAACCGAAGGCATCATTGAGACCCCAAAATGAGTCTCCTCAATGATACCTTTCCAACGAGCTATCATACGCCTAAAATGGAGATCGTATGCAAAAGTTACGACCCCAGGAAGTTGATGTACTAACTTACCCAAATGGGGCCCACATGACTTTTGGTGCTTCATCTCCTAGGGTTAGGTTTTTGGATGTCTAGGACTTTTGGCATTCTCATTTATTGTAAAAAGGCCTTCAGAGCCTCATTTTAATCATCATCTTGTGAATGCGAGTAGCCGTCACATCTCTTCTCATAGATAAGCTGCCACCATTCTAGCGAGTCTTTCACTCTGTATTTTTATAGTCTCTGTACATTTCTTTGATTAATAGAAATTGTGTATTACTATATATCTGTGTTTATGGTTGCATCTCTAATACATTTCTGTTGTATTATTGAATATCTGTAATATCTCTGTGCATTTATTTATTATATCTCCACTCTCATTTCGTGCCGAAAATAATCTGGATCAGTGGTATCAGAGTAGGCTGCTCTTGATCATTTTTTTCAGTGCATGTCCTTGATGAGGTCTGAGTATAGCAAGTTGGGTCTCAAGATTGTCTCTCTTGAAGACAATCACTCTCGCACACCCAAGAAACCCTCAATGGCAGAAGAAAAGAAAAATGACGGAGCAGACGATCCTATCAATCTGTTGCTTGAGCAAGCTCTCACGCGACAGAGGGAAAAAATGATGGAGAATTTTTCCCACATCCTTCAATGCCTGCCAATAGCATCAGGTGCATATTCATCAAGCAACCACTTTGGAGGCACCTTGCCTTTCAAGGTACAATTTAACTTTGATATTCCTGTATTTGAAGGACAAATAGATGCAGAAGCCCTAGAAAAATGGTTAACTTTGCGAGA
>JASDQU011249502.1:6500-16630 GCA_032191745.1 Picea mariana
GGACCACTTTGGAGTTCATCCATTTGTTTACCTTTGAATCGATTGGTTTCCACTTGGACATATAACATTCTCATCAAGAGAATCATATCAATCAATTACTTGACATCAACCAATGACATCAATCAAACCAAACCATTTACATCAATGATATATGATCCAACAATCTCCCAAGTAATCAAACCATTGGCATCAATGACAACATGATCCAACAGACGTCACTTTGTAGAAGCTACGAGCTTCAGATTTTGATATTTTGGTCTTCGGACAAAACTTTTTTTTTTGTAAAAAAATCTTTTGATCGTTATATATACAGACAACTTCTACCGGTTTATCATGTGTTGTGTGAACATTGATGTGATTGATTTATAAATGATTCAAATGTCTGTCTAATACATAGTTAGCCAATGCATATGTTAATGTATTTAGACATCTAGGAATATGTTGATATTCAATGTAATAAAAATACCGTTCCAAGAGGTGAATTTGCAAATACACCCGTAACAAAGTAGGACTTTGAATAGTATAGGCATTACTTAACTGTAATACTACAAGCTGCGAATCGAGTCACACAACCAAATGACGGATTCCGAGCGAGATAAAATCAACCAATAATTCAATAATGGTGCTATACTCTGCAATGTTGTTGGTCGCACGGTCGAGACACACACCTCGTAAGGAGACAAGTTCGTTTGTAGGGGAAAAAATTGCCCATGCAGCGGAAGCAAGGTTCTGAGTACTACAACTAGCACCATCAGCGAAGCCAATATAAGGTAGCAAAGACTCTGACATCTGGAAATCAAACACAATGTCACATAAGGGCAGAGACAAGATAACGACAAAAGCAAGCTATAGTAACACACAAGAAGTATGATACAATAAAAATACAAGTACTCATGCACAGATGATTTTATGCATATTACTTCTTCAAGTACAACCTATTCCTAGGTTCACTCAAAGGGATACCATCGTAATATACTAACTCATAAGCTCCTTTTTCCAAAACTCGTCGAACGATATAAGGACCTCGCCACATGGCTTCGAATTTCCCAGCTCCTAACATATCTCAATGTTGTTCACAGAGAATAACGAGATCACCTTCGGAGAAAACGCGAGGCTTGACATGTTTGTCGTATTGGGCCTTAACACGCTTTTTATGAGCTTCTATGACTAGGGTGGCATCGTGTCACGTTTTGTCTAATCGCATAAGATACAATTGATGTTCTTCCTCAACAGAAGTGTTGGGTAGGAGTTCAACAGCTAGTTTGAAAGAGGGTATCTCGCATTCAATCGAGAGAATGGCTTCCACACCATAGACTAACCGGAAAGGTGTAAACCCAGTAGCAGACTTGACAGATGTTCAGTAAGTCCACAATGCCGAAAACAATATTGTGTGCCAACTTGTTTTATGAATCCCTATCATTCATCGGAGCATAGTTGTGAGAACTTTGTTAATTGCTTCAACCTGGCCATTGGCTTGTGGGTAATAGGGCGTTGAGTTATCATGGCGAAGACCCAACTTTTCAGTAAGTTCAGACATCATAAAGTTTCTGAAGTGGCTACTGTGATCAGTGACAATAGCTTGGGGAACACCAAAATGAGCTATGACGTGATTAAAAATGAAGAATGTTGCGTTCTTTCCAGTGCTGTCAAATTTCGGCATCGCCTCGGCCCATTTCGTAAAGTAATCGATGGCTACAATGATGTAACCATGCCCCCCCGGCCGAGTGAGGGTGACATGTCATGAAATCGATGCCCCATTTCGCAAAGGGACCAACTGATACCACAGGGTGAAGAGGAGTGGGATGTGACCATATCTTGTTATTATAGGTCTGGTAGGCATGGCATTTTTGAATGGCAATTATGCAGTTGTTAAATAATGAAGGCAAAAAATAACCTGCTCATAAGATCTTCTGGCTAGTAGCATACCCAGACATATGATCACCATAGGCTCCGGAATGGAAGTCATTTAGAACTTTCTTGGCTTCGTTGAATGTTAGACAATGTCAAAAAATAGAGTCAATCCCCCGACGATAAAGAGTATCCCCGAGGATAATGTATTGACGGGCTTGATAGCGTATGCGACGTCGGTCAATACTAGACAAAGTTGGCCGGAAAGTCTGGGTTTGGAGATATATAATGATATCACCATACCAAAGATCATCAGTGATAATAAGGAAAAGAGATTCATCAGGTAATGAATCAGCTACTACATTTTCCATTTCAAAATGGGGAAAATCGCATATCAACTTAGCAAACACTAAGGACTTCTTAGACTTGGTGCGTTTGAATTCCAAGTCAAACTCCTGGAGAATAACAATCTATTTAGAGTATTTGCCCCCTAGCAATTGACGTGTAAGAATGTGTTACATAGGGTTGCAGTGAGAAATCATTGTAGTCTTTCATGAGAGGATATAGTGTTGAAAGCATTGGAAGGCTTGGACGGCAGCCAAGGCCAGTTTTTCGACATGTAAATACTTGATTTCAGTAGGCGTTAGACTTCAACTCAAGTAGTAGATAACATGTTCGTCGTTAGCATCATCCTCTTGGACGAGAACCATACCAATGGTGTAATCCGAGGCAGCAAGGTAGAGGAAATAATCGCGACTGTAATCGGGGGGAAAGAGAAGCAGAGCACACCTTAGGGATAATTTCAAAGCTTCAAAAGAATTATCGGCAATCGTATCCCAAATGAATTATGAACCCTTTTTTAAGAGCCATGTAAATCCACGAGTTATCTCAGCATAAGTTGGGATAAAACGACAAAGAAAGTTTGCTTTCCCTTGCAAACTTTGTAACTAGCGAAGAGTAGAAGGAGGAGGGAGATTAAGGATCACCTCAACCTTTAAATGATCCACCCGGATCCCCTGATGCGAAACAATAAAACCTAGAAGACGGTCGGATTCCACACAAAAAATGCACTTATGAGGATTCAAATGTATACGGTATAATCGACAGCAAATGAAAATGGCTCAGAGGTGGGTTGGGTGATCGACTCAGCGCATTGAATGAGCAGGTAAATCATCCAAATATGTTTGAACGATGTGCTTGATATCATGGAAAGCATAAGACATAGCGCGTTGAAAAGTTGCGCCAGCGTTCTTGAGACTGAAAGGAAGTTTCTGATAGGCAAAAGTACCCCAAGGACAAATAAAAGCATTCTTATGTTGATCCTCAGGAAAAATGTTGATTTGATTATACCCAGAGAAACCATCCATGAGAGAGAAGATTTCACTTCCAGTGCAATCTTCGACAATCTGATCGATGAAGGGGGTAGGAAAGTTGTTTTTGGGACAAGCTTTGTTGATATCCCTATAATCAACGCATACATGAATTGTGCCTTGTTTCTTGTCAATTGGGACAAGATTGGAAACCTAGTCTATAAGGGCCACCGGATAAATAAAGGCGACTTTTAGATTTTTCTTGACTTCGAGCTTGATAGAAGCCACTTTATGTGGGTGAACTGGATGAAGGCGTTACCAGATAGGTTTAGTGTCGGGGTATGTCTTGATCTCATGTATCACAATTTCAGGGTTGATATCCGGCATTTCTTCGTAGCTCCAGGTGAAGATGTCACAAAACTCTTTGAAAAGGGATGTGTAGGTGACGACTTCATTAGAAGAACACGAAGCTCCAATATGGAAATTTTCAACGATTCCAGGTTTGACGGATATGTCGAGGGGAATTGTGGGTGAGATATTACTTAAGTTCCCTTCGAAAAACACATCGTGTGCAGACTCGGGAATGGTGGAGATGACGACAACGGTCGACGGAGTTGAGATCAGTTGGTAGTTCTCAATGGTATGTTTCTCCAGAAAGAGGATGGAATGATGATGCCCATCGTCCCGAGGGGTGTCTTCCATGACAGACATGATCATATCATCAGTGGGAAAAATGACACAAAAAGGATTGGGAGACAACTCACCAAGAGAGGGGATAGAAGGTGTTGTCGATTGAATGGCCTGATAGGCGGATTCAACCGGACTTAACAACATTTTGTCGCCGAAACGAATATGATCTCCAGGGTCAGGTACTATCCAGGGGTCGTGAGACGTAGGAAGTTCATGAGGCGAGGTGGAGATTATGTTGATGGAAGCAACAAACGAGAGTGGAACATCGGGCGGTGGAATGGGGAAAGTACCCATTAACGAAGAGTCTTTTAGAATGCCTACTCCGACGTTCTCATAACCCAGTGGGGTTTTAGAAATGAACGGTACGTTGCCAGTATGGGTATCAGAATTAAAGAAGGCCAGTTGGTCGATGGTGATGACCTTACCTTGATGTGGGAAATTTACCACATGGAAAAGGGTCGACACAACTACGCGCATGGAATCGATCCAGCTGCGGCCAAGTAGAAGATTGTAATCAAGGGGAGCGTCAAAGACTTCCACTTCGACTTGGACCGTTTTGCCTTCTAACATGATGGGTAATGAAGGAAGGACACTGTAGGGCTTAAAACCAAAGCCATTGAAGGCTTTAAGAGTGTTTTGGGATTCATTCAAAGAAGGAGAGCCAATGGCTTTCCAGCAAGCAAGAGACATAACACATGTCGAGGCACCCTCATCGATAACGGTTCGGCAAATGTTTTTGTCAGAGACAACCACTTGGATATGGAACACGAGTTGAAGGGGTAACCTTGGAATGTGATATTCCAAGTCAAATATTATTAAATTTGTATCTGTCAGATTGATTCCACCGATAGCTTTCAACAGTGCCTTCCGTTGTGTGGGACAAGTCTGAAGGACTTCGAGGGCTGACATCGCAGAAGGTGCTTGAGCCAGATCTTCAACAATGTTGTAGTTCTGGACAGCATGAGCGTGAGGATTGAAAGCCAATTTTCGAACAACTCCCTTTGGGGGAGGTCATAGAACTGTGTCGAGGCTCGATCGTTCGAGATGAAGAGGACTAATGGTAGGTGGAGTCGCGGGAGAGGGTTGTACCAAGGAAGGGGGTAAATCATCAACCTTCTCCTTAGAGGGAGAATAATCTTTGGCTCGAGTGGTGAGTGCAACATCACTTTGCTTAGAATCACCAGTACACATCAAAACATAGGAGGTAGTAGAATATGAGGGTTGGTCATGGATGACCAACTGAGCCTGTTGTTGAGACGGGAAGGGTTGGGACAAAACAACCAATGCAGGTGGTTTTGGAGCTCCTTGAAGGAACTTAGTGACCTCAGCATGTCATGGACAATCCTTCGTGTAGTGATCATCACCACAAATAAGACAAGGGTATCGTGGTTTGCGCTTATCTCGATCGTCAACAGGGGTAGTTTTGGGTTGCTCTACTTGAAAAGTATTTTTGCCCTCCTTATTCTTACCCCTTCCCTTTTTAGATTTGTTTTTACTGGTTGGGGTAGATTGAAATGCATTTACCTCAGAAGTCTTTCCGATGGGAGGGGCATGAGATGGAGCATTTTGAACATTAGAAGAATCAGATTTGGGGTTTGTGTTTGAAGCGGAATGTGATTGGGCCTGGAAAGTGCCAATCACACCATCAGCTGCATGTGAAGCAACTGGAGTAGTTGAAGTGCTGGAAGTAGAAGGACGAGGTAAGTCAGGTAGTAAATCGTAAAGAGTTCCCATTTGTGAATAAACAAGGTCAAGATATTGAGCACGACTTATAGCCTGCTCTTCTGTGACTACGCCACCCATGGCAATGTCATGACCGATGTCATTCACAAATGATTTTGTGAACCACTCTGCCAGCAACTGATCGGGGAGCTCAAATTTGATGAGACGGCGTCTCCTTCACCACTCATGGATGTGATCGGCTATATGAGTGGCTTTGTTCTATTTGAAGGAAGTCAAAATCTCAGTCCCCGTGTCATAATGGATTGGTAACTAGTAGTGTGTGAGGAAAACCATAGCTAGGGTGTTGAAGTCAGAGAAGAAACCTCGTGGAAATTTGATATACCACTTTGCAGCAGAAACTGTGAGGGTTAGTTGAAAAAGACGTAAACGAATAGAGTCATCCATCAACGAGTTGGATGAACACCATAGGTGAAAAGTCATAACGTGATTGTTCGGATCCTCTCCCACTTTGCCGTCAAATTTAGGAATGTCCGATGGTAGCTTGGCTGGTATAGCAGGCCATTGGGGAGAGTGACGAATTGGATCATTTAAAATCCTTGACAAATTTGGAAGATCCAAAGTGGCTATAAAGGGTAACTGTCGATTCACCTGCAGGTACTGGTGGCTTTGGGGAGGAAGCCCTGTTGGCAAACCAGTAGGACATAAGCAATATGCATATAATGTGAAGACCCAGGCAGATTCCATGGTGGTTGGAGAGGATAGTAGCTCACGGGATTATACCCTAGAACAGGGACTTGAGTTTGAGCATTCGCCCCCCAAATGGGATTGAACGAACCTGGATATGGTTGGCCCATACTAGGGGGTATTACGGACGTAGCTGGAAACTGCTACCCCCCAGTCGATTGAGGAGGATTTTGTATCAACTGATTCCAATAATGGGCCAAGGAGGGAGGAATGTTTTTCCCATAAGGTGGGGTCGGTCCTCCCATCAAAGGTGGTGTTCCAATTGGGGGCAATGTTCCAATTGGGGGTTGTGTTCCAATTGGGATTTGCATTCCAAAAGAAATTTTCCCGCTGAGAGGGGGTTGAGTCATACCACCTTGGTGAAATTGTCCACCAACCGAAAACTGGTAATTTGGAGTGAATGATGGAATAGTTCCACTAGGATTAAGACTACCAGTGGAAATTGAGGGAGTGTTGGAATAAAACCGGGAAGAGAGTGCCCAGAAGAAGAAGGTCCACTAGGAGAGCTGGATGGGGTTTGCGCAGGAGTAGGAATGGAAGCATCCAACGCTCGGTATCTAGGTGGTAGTGTCAGAGTGACGTTGGCCATTCGTGGTGCATTTATGGGAGCAAGACTAACCGCAGTAAACCTGGTTAGAACACTCATAGTATCTGTAAGGTGGGCCATTTCGGCAGGGATGGTAAAGTGATAAACAGTAGTCAATGGTACTGTCTCTGTACTAGAGATTTTGGAAATGTTGATTTTGGAAATCATAGGTGAACCTGGACCAAAAAGGTCCCGTCGAAAAACACCTGTAGACAAAAAAAGATCTTGGCCTTCTATTCCTGGAAAGGGTCCAACTGGTGATCCAGAAGATGTAACAACTAAGTCTCCGGAAGAATTCAGTCACATAAACAATCGCTCAGAATCACGGTGAAGTCAAAAGTCCTCTCGAGTATTTGTAATTTGAAAATGTTCTAGAGAGTCAGTGCGTTCCACTTGTGGTGTGGTGACGACTGTGACTTCACTTTGCCGAGGAGAGCCCTCAGGTGTACTTGTAGGCAAGGGTTGAGAACCTTCCAGATGCTCTGGAGATAAACCCTGCATTCTATGTGAACGAAGTGGAGGAGCTGTTGTAAACGAGTGACAAACTTCTCAAAGAAAATCTTATGGTCAACTTTTGTAAACAAACAACACGTGCTAGTAAACAAAATCTAGGAAGCAACACCAAGCAAACAAGACCTTCTAATTCCGAAGCCACTAGTTGGTGATGAAATCTAACATCACAACAACGAGGCGAGAAGGGGCTGGGCTAGGGTGGAAAATTTACACTGACAACCTTCTTAACAGACTTACACCCTGGTGCAAGCTCCCACACATAATCGTGGGTATACCCTCCAAGGAGCCTAAGTGATTTTGGTCAACGTCAATTCCAGGTACCATGAAGACTTTCCCCTTCACAGTCACCTCATGTAAGAACCTAGAAAGATAGGCCACTAAGGTTACCACCAACAACAATAAATCCTTGGGGGACAGTCGACAGTCCGATCCACACACAAGGGCAGGGTATCGAGCCCGAAATCAACTCAAAAGGCTTCTACTCATCATTGTGGGTATACCTCCAAGTGATCCCTGTAATAGTGTAATCTCTACACTGATATCAACAAGGCAGGGTGAGTAACTCTGTCAATATCAATGCGACCTCGTGTTTGAACCTTGTGTGAGAAGGGCTTCCCAGGACAAGATGTTGCAAATGGAATTTAACACTCCCTAACACAATATGCTATTGTGTGTTTTGTGCTTTGGAGAGTGTATCTCTCTTCCTACTCCAAAGCGCTACCCTAGATAAATGTTAGTGTAATAGAGCCTTAGAAAAGAGTTACTAGGTAAATTTTACAATTGCGCAGTGTTATTAAGAGTTGTTGTTTACTCAAAGGAAACAGAGATGAAACTGATGTTGTATAAGACTCTGACCCAACAATGCATGGATGAGAATGAAATATAGCAATTTTCGTTCAATGAATCCTATGTATGGGAGGGAAAGAGAAATTTTCCAGATCAAACCTTGAACTACAAGACACAATTTCCTTTAAAATGCAAATGCAACAAATCACACATCAATAACAATTCTCTATTGTTTCTTTTTCAATAATTTCAACAATTGATTTTCAATGTTTTCGAAGACGAAAATGATTTTGAAAGAAAAATGTTTGTTGATTTTTTCAAAAATGATGCACACCATGATAGTGAGAGTACAGAAAATAAAAAACCAATGAACAAGCAAAGATAAAAACCCAAACCACTCTTTCAATGAAAACAAAAATAACAAGCAAACCAATCTAGTCTTTTCAATTGCATAAGAAAAGTGATCTTTCAAACAATAAGCAAATGATAAAGACCAAGAAACTCAACTTTCAACCAATTGTTGGTCCTTAACCAAACAAGCACACTTAGATTCCGAAATTAGAGAGTATAGCTTTGCCAAGAAAAGCCAAGAAATGAAAGTCAAGAACAAGTGACAAGAAGAGCCTTTGAAATCCGAAGACTATTCGTGCACAAAAAAAAAGACAAGAAGAACATCAATCAATGGTCCAAGAGACTCTTTTTAAACATCTAAACTGATCTGGGCAATTCAAGATGCAAAAACTCAAATCCAAAACTTTGAAAAAATGAGTTCGCAGGCTGGCAATATTACACAGTGCGAGAATTAGTGATTCTCGCAGGTGGCTCTTGAGCAGAGTGCAAGAACGTCACACTGAACCTAAAAGCAGGGTGCGAACCCTATAAATTCTCGTCGGCTACTGTGAAGTGCAGTATGAGAATGTCTGAAACTAGTCAATTTTTTGGAAAAAGACACAAAATTTGAGGAGGCCTCTGGACCCAGAGGGTCTATCAGGGTATCCTGAAGACTCAGAGATTGATATGAATGGAGAAAGGTAAGACAAGAGCAAATGGCCAAGGGAAAATACCAAAAACCATAAGAAAACGGGTTATATTCCCCAATGGAGTCGCCAATTTTGTTATCGGACTAATCGGTAGGTGCATACACTAATAGATCTCCCTAAATCCACTTGGATCTAGAACAAAATAGGACAGGACATGACTCTTTCCCTAAGTTTTGACCATTGAATTAGCTAGTAGGAAGGAACAAGTAACATACCTTAGTATCGCTTCCTAGGGTCTCTGTTGCTCCCGCTTTGCTCCGGTGCTCTCGTGAGGTCAATACCAAGACAACACAAACCAACCAAAGTGAAGATAGAAAAATATATTCAAACTTATGTGTATGATCAANTTGGATCTAGAACAAAATAGGACAGGACATGACTCTTTCCCTAAGTTTTGACCATTGAATTAGCTAGTAGGAAGGAACAAGTAACATACCTTAGTATCGCTTCCTAGGGTCTCTGTTGCTCCCGCTTTGCTCCGGTGCTTTCGTGAGGTCAATACCAAGACAACACAAACCAACCAAAGTGAAGATAGAAAAATATATTCAAACTTATGTGTATGATCAAGGAATTACACAATAAAGTGAGAATATCTTTATGGGAAAGGGACATGCCACTGTATCATATTAATTGAAAGTAAAGGTTACAACCTGATAGCCTTGATGTTGCAAGCTTCCTTTCAGTGGCTCTTGGCTCCAACACACACACTTGATCAATCCTTGTATGAAGAAGATCAAATCCCCTTGATAGACTTGCTAGAGTCTCCAAGCTCCTGTTCAAGCTAAGTCCTTCACACAATTCTTTCACCAATTCTCCAATGAATCTTGCTTAACCTTTTCCATGAGAATTCCCTCAATATATAGGAGAGAATGAGATAGTTACTTGGATAAGAATGATCCCACAATATCATGGAATCCAGTACAAGGATAA
>JASDQU011249508.1:0-25249 GCA_032191745.1 Picea mariana
ATGTCACTTCCTTTTAACATTAGGATCGACCTGACACTTTCTTATTTTGTAATTATTTTCTTTAATTATTTTCAGGGCCTACATGAGGATCCATGTGACATGCCACATACCACCAGTAACAACATGATGTATACTATCCATTCATGGGTGTTGTATATGCATGTGCATTTTCCTTCATGTCCAAATACCTTTATCAATCTTGCGGTCCAAAACCCATGACTAGAGTTGACATCAATGACAACAATCAATCTTCCAACATTTCTCTCCAGTGAACATACATCCTGCAAAACACCAAGGTTCAGGAGGGTTAACCCTTATTTTTAAACTTTTCTCATTCAATAAGGGGGGTACACGCAGGCTGTAATACTGATAGTCGCATGTACATGCATGCAGGTTTTACTCTGCCCAAATGTACACCTGACTTGTCCTGAGACAACCTGCGTGGACCTAGGGATGACCTTTTGAAGGTCGAAGCCCCCCCCAAAAAATGGAACCCAAAGCAAAAATAAAGATTTAAATTGAAATATAAGATAGTTTGTACTTTTCCAAACAGATGGTCATTCCGTCCACTGTAGCTCCCGGAATCACCACTTTTATCAAAGGGTTTTTTTTGGCTCCAGAGTCAATTTCCAAATCAACAATGGTGATAATGAGCTATTAGCTTCTATTTATAGACTTTTTGGCCTCTTTTTGTCACTTTTTGGGGCCCCCTTATCATTTTCTTTAAAACAAAAACCATTTAGAGTGATTCAGGAGTTGCATTGGAGGGGTTTGATCGGGTATCGGGACAATTTTTTGGAGTTTTTGGGTAACTTTTGATGGTCCGTGGAAAAATCTTAGATGATCAACTTGAGCATATAGGTTAGGTTTCTACCCTGACTTTTGTATCTTGTTGTATTTATCCCTTTTCCATAGGATCGATCCCATCAGGTTGCGACACAGAACCATCATTGCTACTTTATAAGTGTCGCGAGTTGGTGGTAGAGCTTACCGGAACATGGATGCCCTAGGTAGATCCTGGTTGCATTATGGTGTCCATGTTGTCTATAATAACTATAGGCTCGGGAGTCCTTGTTGTTTTTCCTGATTAAGAGTTTGAGCCTCATTTGAATGATTACTTTTCACTCTTGACCTCACCCCTGAGACTCCCAAAAGATATAACGGGTCTCCTCTTAAGCCCTTTTCAGACCCTCTAAACATGAAAATATTGCCAAATGATCTTGTGGCCTTTCATGCTCGTTAAATTGAAATTTGAAGTCATGTCTGTCCAACGGTAGTTTACCCCTTTTTCGATCTAGATGGTCAATTGTACGAACATAGGTATACTCTATGGAACTTCAGTTCTCTAGAAGAGTACTCTCAAGTATCATTTTAACTCTTTTTCGGGCCCGAGGGACTAAATTTATGAAAAAGGAACCCCCATAGAGTCCATAGTTAAGCTCTTTTCAGACTCCATAAAATTGAAAAGATCATCGAGTGACCTTATTCTTTCACACTCGTTAAACTGGTCCAAAAGAACATTCCTGATGGAGTCCATAGTTAAGCTTTTTTCAGACTCCTTACAAATGAAAAATTGGTCGAGTGATCTTGTCTTTATCACGCTCATTAAAATGGTTTTGAATAGACGTCTTGTCGGTACTAGTTTACCCCTTTTTCGAATCGACTAGACTACCTTCGAAAAAGGTACCCCAATGGAGTCTTCTTTTACGTTTTTTCAGACTCTCTAAATATGGAAAACTGCCGATATTACCTTCTCTGGGCTCATTAAACTTACATCGAAGGACCTTACCATTGTGTGTTTTGTTAACCAAATTTTCATACTTGTGTCTTGGGTCTAAATGACAGCTCCATGTTGCTCTCAACTGAACCATCTGAAGCATACCCTCTACGCATGCCTTGTAGCAATTTGCCTCTGTGTCTTAAAACCTTTGGCCCCAGAGGATTTTTCTCGAGTGTCATTGCTCTGAACATTAGTCTTGTCCTTGCACCTTGAACTTGTATGTTTGTAACCCTCATTCCTCCATTGTAATGTAACATTCTTTTATTCTTTTTTCCAAAATCGTTCAAAAAGACAAAAAAATCAAATGTACCCCAAAAAGAGGAAGGGAAAAGCATTTTCTTTATTGGCAGCACAATAAGTCGCCCTTGGATAAAGCACATCTATCCATTTGTTCGTCAAAATATGGGATTTAATATGAACTTAGGAAGTTGTTCTTGCTACATAGAGATGTATCCTCCTTTGTTTGGTTATTCTTCCAAACATATGGAGAGTTTGTGTTGCCTCCTACCTCGTAAACTTATGATTAATGCCATGCTGCCTGAGTCTCATCATTTGTCGTGTTGTTGTCCAAGGGAATTTTTTACCAAGCCTGAGTTGGCCTCTCTGTAGTTTGTCTATTTCCCTCATACCCGGCCATCCTGAATTTCCAATCAAATTCTTGTTCGAAATCAATGAAGCCTTCAGTCTGATCATTAATATTCTCTAGCCCATGACCGACGAGCCGTCGAAGACCTCTAGGTAGTGAAGTCGTACACTCATATTACACTCCTAGCCGAGTTTTGAAGATTTTGAAGTTGTTTCTTGAGCTCTGAAGACCTCATCTCCAGCCATTAGGTCTTATCATCTTCTAAGAAGATGGATACTCTACATGTATATCTTTTTGATTTCGAGATGTAGCTTCGTTGTGTATTGTTCATGACTACACTTTATATAGTCATATGACATGGATCTATAGTGTATTTGATTGTTAGCCATGAGTTTATTTTATCCTGAGCATGGGTATGCCCACCTCGGTGAGACAATTTTTATTTTTGAAGATGACGCCTCTTGATTTCTGGTCCCTGGGCTCACTTGTTCGGCACACAAGTAAAGATTGGTAATGTATTTCGGCCATCAGATGCTCTTCTGACCTCACACATTAGGGGGCATCTGTTATAACCCTAATTTGCACCAGACATGCTTACCTCACATCAAGCCATCTTAGATTCCTTCTTTGCCAAAGCACTGCTGAACAACTCTTCTTAAAAACACTTTTTATAAAGGCCCATGTGCCTTGCTCTATTACCGCATGCATGTACACGCTCGCTGACCCAAAACAACCCGCATGTACCTACAAAAGCATGAAAAAATGAAAGTTGCCAATGAAACACACAACTTTGGGTGAGTTAACTAAACCTTCTAGCCATGCATGGCTGAGGGTTCATCCAAATACCTAGCTTCTTCTAGCCTATAAAAGAAGGGTTAGGGGTCCCATTTGGAGGAGGAGAATCATAGTAAAGAAACTATACCCAATTACACATTCCCTTTGTCCCAACCCTTTATCCATCCTTGTGCAAAGAGAAATATAGAGAAAAGAAGTTGAAGGACGTTGAAGAGGAGGCCAGGACCAGGTTCGTGGAGCAGTGGCTAACTTCATCATCGTAAGTTGATTTGTTGAAGTTAATAATAAAGAAATAATTTTCTCGTCCCACCATATGAGGTTTTCGTGGTTTATTGTATACTTGTTTATCGAATCTCTAACCCTTTAATCTATATATCAAATGCATGTGGAGTTTGTTGTTTGTTTTGTGTGAATGCAGGTCAGCCTTGGGAGGAGAGCTACACTCAAAAAGTGATCAAGTGTGAGGAAGGATCTACATCAAATGCCCATAATAAGGTATGCTCACTTGATCTTCTTAACCATGTGTTTGCTTAATAATAATGGGGATTAGGTCTGGGACGATGGTAGAAAGTAGAAATCTTTAGGTCTTTTCTGCATGCATAATTTAACCCTAAGTGCTAGTCCGTAGAGGGATTTCCCACTCACAACAGACGAGGTAGGCCCTTTTATCTTGTCTTGCTAGAATATTTTTTTATATAACATACTTGAGATTAGAGTTGATTTCCACAGTCATTTCCATCTGTTGTGGTTTACCCCTATCTATATAAGTAACATAATTGACGACCATACTGGGGATTGAATCTTCTTTTTTAGGGTTTGGAGTTTTTTTCTCCTTAGATTGCTCTTGTTTATATTGAGTTTCTTGTTGTATGATTGCTTGACAATCTCTCTTCACTCTGAGTCTGAGTTTCTTAGCCTTCTCCTTAGCCTGGCTGTGTTTTGACACATATACATGGGTTTTTGCTTGACAATTACGTACATACCTGTGTTGTACTTATGCAAGTTGCATACATATGTGCTTTTCCCTTGAAAGGTCACGTACATCACCCTTTGTTTATTGGTTGCTAGGAGGTTTTGATGATTGTTGAGTCTTCTTGGGTCTTTATGGTGATTGTTAAGTGTCTATGGAATGACAAGAAACCTGTCTTTGGTTTAATTTTTGGGCGGTGCCTTTCTCATCATATTTTTCATTTGATTGTCCTTGCATCTTGGGCTGGGTGTTTTGTTGCTTCATATCCTACTTGGGTTGTCTCTGTCTATACAAAGTAGAGTCTTTATATCAAGTTGTTATTCAGTCCTTGCATTTTCATTCTCTTATATTGAAAATACAAAAATATTAGGCATTTTACATTGATTGGCATTTTTTTATCTTTTGAGTCTTTATAGTTAATCTTAGTGCATGTAAATAAATATTGTGTTTTATTTTGAATTGCATAACTGAATTGAGAATTACATTTTGAAAAGCATACCATTTATTGGAAATTGAAGTTAGGACTTTGCATTGTATTCATATTCATTTATTTTAGTTGCTGAGTCATAACATCACTAGTTTCACGACCACACCTTTTGAGAAAGAAAGAGGCCATTAAAAGTAATGCTATAATTTAAAATTGATTAGTAACGATTTTATTTTTCTAGGGTGCACAAACTAGCTTAGGATTTAGAGCCTTGGAATAGGATTTTGTGAGTAAACTTTTCCAAGGATATTAAACTAAAATATGTGTCTGACTAAGGGAGTGGAGAAATCCATTGTATAATTAGTAATATCATGAAACTCCTCTTACACTAGAGTTAAGAACACGGTCATGTGAGGTTGGTTGAATGAATATCCCCCCGATACCTTCTTAGTGTCAGATATATTTCTGTGGATCTATTCGTATATGGGGATCTTGCTAGTGCCCTTACCTCTGTGAGAGGCGGTGCATTCAAGGTTTTAGGATTTTCTACCCTTCCCATATGGTGGACATGACTTATGACTGTTCACCTGTGCATCGGTTATACCATGGTTTCTTAGTTTCTTGACTTAGGTACCACATAGGTTTCTTGGAAGGGTTATTCTGCAGGTACCCTAGGTCAGCTAAGGGTTGGACAACACACAACCTTTATGGAGGATTACCTCTCTGGGGGGATCTGACTAACTAGTTGTTAAGCCCGTGACGGCCCTTATAACCAATTATGTTACCTCCGATCTTTAGCAGAGGAGTCTCAAGCCCCTCTTGGGTGAGGCATACCTACTTTAGAGAGGGAGGTCCCTTTCAACCACTTTATCCTGTTTGTGTGCATATTGGCCATTTGACTATATTTGGTGTGCTCTTTGATTACTAGTTGGCCTTAGGATTTGTATTTTATATATTGAGTCTTGAGTCATCATGGAGCCAGACCAGCTTCCCCGCAGGTCTCACTGCTTGTTATAGTTTCCACCACATTTTGAGTCTTTTCTTTTTAAAAGGCATAGAGTTATCAAACGTGGTACACTGTTGGCACAGAGGCAGACCCAGGGTTCAACTCTAACAACACACCAACAAACCCTAACTACTAGCCCTTTCAGAAACATCTACGAATCAGATGAAGTCTCATCCGAAGTGACAATAGGGGGTTGCAGTACACAGGTGTCTACAACCAGGGGAAATACAATGATATCTCAGAACAACAACGCAATACAACCTAGAGAGTTTTGAATAGTCTTACACTTAGCATCGCAAAGTTAACTTATACCTTCTATCTTTCATATGGAAACAAAAATGCAAAATCAGTATAATCAGATAGAAAATAACACAACATCAACCACAAAGAACAATAAGATTTATGTGGTTCACCCTCTCCTTAGGGATACGTCCACAGAACTGTGTTTCTTGATATATTATATGAAAACATATAGTTCTTTCTATGCACTTAGCTGCATATCCTTCTCTCTCTTCCTCTTTCTCTCCCTTCCCTACACACCCAACTACAGGGCTGATCTTCACACCCACTTGAAGATCCAGAATACAAGAATGCACAATACTTCGATCTCAATGTCGCTCTCACCCACAATAATAGTAACCACACTCTCAACTCTTCTAGACCTCTATTTATACATTTCATGACTCTTAGACAACCTTAGACTGAAGCCTAGGTGTCAAAACCCTATATCCAAAACCCTAGGTCTACATGACTTGTGTTTTCATGGCTTCACCAGCCTGTCCTTCCTTATTTTCCGCGAGGTGCTCCAAAGAATATGTTGGTGACTTATTTCTCTTTCTGATTTATCTACGATCCATATTATTTGATGCTTTATCTTCCTTGATCTTCTCCTTCAATGACTTGATTTTCCTTACTTCATTCCTTCTTTTCTGCTTCTTTAACCACTTCAACCCTCCCTCGGTTTGTGTGTCTTCAACACACTTTGTACTTCATATTTCTTCTTCCTTAATCTTATCGTTCTTCCTTAATATATAACCAAGGGACAACATGCCCCAAACACTCACCTCTAACTCATCCTGAGTCACTACAGGGTTGAACCCTCTGTATCACTTCGACTGTAGACTGTGCGGAGTAGCTTATGGTTTCTGGTTTGTTCCTCACTATCATGTGCAGACTGTATTTTCTGTGTCTGGTACCCATTTTCAACTGCACCTGGTACCTATACCCTTCTTCCTGTGCATTTACTGAGAGATATGAGGTAGCTGGTTGGCATACTATAGTTTTAACCAGCTCCCATTTACCAAACCATCTTTCCATTCTCCATTAAGGGTATTCAACTACGTAGCTCCTCCTTTTATGACATAGGTAAATTTGAATGGTCTGAGTGAATGTGTCCTGAACTTCCCTAGATTCTTCATGAACTTGTTGTCATATAACAGTACCAAATCTCCTTTCTTAATTGCTTTCTTCTTGATATGTCTATCATGGTAAGCATTTTCTCGTTCTTTTTGTACCTGCTGAAGAAATCCTGCAATGAGCCTGCCTTCCTCTAGTTCCATCAACTATGCGAGCCTCTCTTGAACAACACCAGTGTCATCCATACCTGTAAATGTTGCAATTCGTAAACTAGGAACCAAATATTCCATAGGTGTTACTACTTCTTGGCCATAAACTAGCTTAAAGGGAGTTTGTGTTGTTATTTTTTTTCAATTAGTTCTATAAGCTCATAATACTGCTGTAATTATTAAATCCCAATCATATTTGTTAACAATGCAAATCTTAGTTAGCATTGTCTCCAAGATCTTATTGAAGGCTTCGACTATGCCATTTTCCAGTGGGTGGTATGGAGTGATCTTTTGATGGTAAACTTCAAACTTCCGAGTCAAGGCTTCAATGGTTTTGTTGATGAAGTGTGTGCCTTGATCACTCATAAGGATCTTTAGGCATCCAAATATGGTTATGATATCCTCAAAAATGAACTACGCAGTTGTAGCTACACTACAATCTTTAATTTCTCTTACTTCTTCCCATGTGGTCAAATATTATGTAGCAGTGATAATGTATTGAGCTCCTATGCGTTTCCCTGGTGGGTTGATAGGTCTCACAAAGTCAACAACCCATTTCTCAAATGCCTGTATAGTTAGCTGAGGTGTTAAGGGCATCTCATCCCTTATAGAAGGATTCCCTATCCTTTGGCATACATCGTAGGCTCTGTAGTATTCCTTAGCATCCTTGTGTAAAGTAGGCCACCAGAGGCCAGCTCTGAGAACCTTATGCGTTGTTGCTTTCCCTGGATAATTTCCTCTTGCAATGCCTTCATGTGCTTCTGCAAGAATCAATGGTATTTCTTCCTTCATAACACATCTCCTTAAGATCTCATCTGGTCCCATCTCATATAATTGTCTAGATATAAGTTGAAATTCTGCAGCTCGGACTACCAACTGTTTCTTCTAAATGATTGTATACTCGCGAGGTTCCATTCCTATGGACATGAACTTGACTATCTTGATGAAGTGATCATCGAATTTCCTGATAGCCAACAACTGTGCATCTGGTAGTGTATCATCCAAACTAGTAGGGTCCTCTCCATGTTCTAACCTAGATAAGTGGTTAGGTCCTTTATTCATACTTCTTGGCTTGACCACGATCTCAAAGTCATACTCTTGGAATAGTAGTAGCCATATGCATAGTATTCCCCCCAACACTGGCTTTTTGACTAAGTATTTTAATGGAGAATGATCAATGAATATCTTAAAATGTCCTCCCAACAAGTAGTGTCTAAATTTTTGCAGTGCATACACCATAGCTAAGCCTTCTCTTTTAGTGGTAGTATAATTCCTTTCAGATGTAGAAAGATTCCTTCTTGTAAAGGCTATAGGGTGGTCAATCTCTCCTGCTCCTGGATGTGATAAGACTGATCCTAGTGCAATGGATGAAGCATCTACATGAACATTGAACTCTTTGCTCCAGTCTGGAAAAACCAAGATAGGCATAGTGACCATTTCTTGCTTTAGTGTGTCAAAGCTCTGTTGGCATTCCTTTGTCTATTGAAACCTACTATCCTTATTTAGTAGCTTCTCCATAGGTGTTGTTATCTATGCATAGCCCTTAATAAGTTTCCTGTAATATCCAATGTGTCCTAAGGAAGTGCACAACTGTCTAACTAAAGTAGGGGGAGGTAGATCAACAATGGTAGAAATCTTGGAAGGATCTACCATAAACCCTTGTTTGCACACAATATGTCCTAACAACACTCCAAAAGGTGAAAATAAAACAAATTTCTTCATATTCAGGGAAATTTGACATTGCCTGCACTTATCTAAAATTAATCTCAAACATTCAATATGATATTTATTTAGGCTAAAAATGGTCCAATCATCAAAGTATGCTTCCAAAACATTGTGTAAAAAGTCCTTAAATTCTTCGACCACCACCCTGGAAAAGATGGTTGGTGCATTCTTCAAGCCAAAAGGCATCACAGTGTACTGAAGCGAACCCCATTCTGTTGCAAATGTGGTCTTATGTTGGTCTTCCTTATCAATTATGATTTGATGATAGCCTGAAAATCCATATGTAAATGAATAGACTTCCTATAATCCTACATTATCTAGGACTTCATCAGTAAAAGGTGTAGGGAATGGATCATGTAAACATGCATAATTCAACTTCCTTAGGTCCACACAGATCCTGATTTCTCCTGACTTATTATCCAGGACCACCATAGGTTTGATCCATTCAGATTATTCAATTGGTTCTATGATTCTTGCTTCCAACATTCTATCTATTTCAATCTTAACTTTTTGCTTGTACTTAGGATTCAGTTTGTAAGTTCTCTGTTTGATGGGTTTTGCATCTTGTCTCAAAGGGATCTTCATTTCTCCCATGGGCCCTTTTATGCCCTTCATGTCTTTGAACTTTTTTGGAAACAAGTTCTGATACTCATGCAATATTTATGTAATCTTACTAATAGTAGCATCATCCCAATAGTCTCCAACATTAGCCAATTTAGGTGTTTGCTCTATTCCAATATTAACCTTCTTAATTATAATAGGCTTCCCAATAAAAGGTAATTCAATTCCTAGCCCTTCTATGTCTCACTATCCTTCGGTTTCTGCAATGTGTACATCCCTAGGGTCATCATCTTCATCAACATTAATATTATAACAATTCTGTAACCGTTGAAGGGGCCCAATCCATTCATCTTCTTCTTGTTCAAAAGTGGGGTTAGGTGCCTCCTCAAAGACCTTCTGTCTTAAAATTTGTAAATCTTGATCTACTGTGGGGTACTGACTTTCAAATAGGAATGTATCTATAAAGTTATGGGTCATACCATACCAATCTGCAGTGGCTAAGCACAGATCTTCTTGAAGATACCAGTTGATAGGCGTAGTGTCTAAGGTGTTAATGAACTTATATACCCACTGTTCCTTGGGAATGTTGCTCCATTCCTCTTCACAACTTTTCATATGGTCCTTAGGAAAAATCTGAACTGTGTACCGAACTTTGCATCCTTAAGCTTGTTCTGAAAAGCGTACTGTCAATAAGGTGCGAAATTGCACCCACTCTGTGATGTTCTTCTTGTGTGTCCCCCACCATATAGCTGGTGTTGCTTTCAAGGCTTTGTCCAGTGCCAACATCTTCTTTTGTGATGGTACAATTCTCTCAAATTTCATTAGAAATGTCTCTAAATTATTCAAACCACCAAATGTAGGAAAATTACTTACTTCT
Organism: Picea mariana; assembly: GCA_032191745.1. NCBI lineage: Eukaryota > Viridiplantae > Streptophyta > Pinopsida > Pinales > Pinaceae > Picea > Picea mariana. The sequence goes on from JASDQU011249508.1 coordinate 10,293, forward strand.
ATGCCAATCTAGTGAACTTCTTTGTTCAATCTAGCACACCTCTGCATAGAGACTTCGTACATTATGTTTTGCCAATTTTCTAATGCTTCTTCCAAGTTGGATGAACATGCACTCTCACTTCACCAACTTAGATTTCCATCTTCTATAGGATTAATATAATCATGTTGTCTTGTTGTCAGTTTATAGATGTTCTCTAGTTTGTATGCATGGTCTTCTTCTCTTATAGGTTCTGTTTATTTGCAACCTTCATCAGGATCAAGGGGTGAAATGACCTTAAGGCCATTACCCTCAAATGTCATTCTTCTCTTTTTTTAGGTCAACAACAGTCATATTGTTGAAAGCTCAATGAATTCCTAACAATGTAGGGTAAGGAAAACTATCATCAACAATCTCAATCACTTCGAAGTCTGCAAATGTTTTTACCTCGTCGATGTCCATAGGGACATTCTCTAGTCTTCCAAAGGGGATCACCACCTGCTGATTAGCCATTCTGAGCCTGATATGAGAGTAAATCAACTTAGGTTTTCCCATTAGTTCCCAAGTCTGCTTCATCATATCATTTACTTATGATACCAGGTCGAGGACCACATAGTCCATGTGGTAGTCTCCAATCTGAGCACTAAGGTGCAGTTCCTTGTTTTTCCTCTTTCTAGATACTTGATTCACATCTCTACTTAGTAGAGGATATATTCTTCCAACTTCATACTGTCTTACCAGGTGTTGTATTTCTTGCACAAATTTTTCATTTTTAATCACATTGATACAAGTATACACGAAGTCCATAATATTTCTTACCTCTTTTCCTTTTCTAGCTAGGGAAGACTGATCAAACAATGGTGGAATTTCACTTTCCCTTAATTATGGTTGTGCCCTATATGAAGAATCTTGTTATTCTACAAATTATTTACTTGCTTATTCAAAAGTATGTTATTCTCTCCTTGGATCAAACAATGACGCCTTCTCTGCAGCTCTTCTGATCCTTGATCCATCTGTAGTCTTTCCTAGAGTTACCTGATCTTCTCCTATAACAATGTCTCCTCGAGTAATAATAATGACTCTGGGATCCTCCCCACGAGGTTCTGCTGATATCAATTGAACTTGTTGGTTTCCACCTCATCTTTCTTGAATTTTAGCTAACAATACTAGACAGTCTTCAATGACATGGTTGAATGAATTACAATAGTTTTAGGTAGTACAAGGGTTTTGAAAATCCCTTTCCAAATGTCCTGGTTGTGCACAATTATAGAAAATAATCTGACCTCAACCTCGACCCATACCTCCACCTCATCTTCTTCCTCTGAATCCACCACGAGAGTTGAAGTTTCCTCTTCCTGGGGAGTTAAACTATGCATTATTTCCTTATGACTGTAATTATCCTTGAATTCTATATGTATCCCTTGACCTTTCATGCATGAGGTCATCACCCTACAATCCTTCTCAACGTGCCCCACAAATTTTCAAAATGTACAATAGATATTGGTAGGTGTCTAGACATATTTATCCATATAATAACATTCATCGGGGTTATGTCTATTTCTACATACCTCGCACCAGTGTATAGTATCTTGCTTCAATGGGTTAGGGGCTCTAGAGGACAAGTATTCATTAAATAAGGGACAAATCTCTTTGTCATAGCCCTCTGATTTACATCAGATGCACCAAATGTCTTCTCTTTTCTTTTTTCCTTTGTCCTTCTTCATATATTTGACATGTAAAGATAAATTAGTTAATTGATTCAAGATCTGTCTCGTACTTGGACTAGATTCTCCTACAGGGTCTGCTTCTAGTTTCATGGAATATCCAATGCTTCAGCCTATTAAGCGACCTTCTATTGCATCAGAGGAGATCTAATGTGTGGTAGGAGGGCAACGATGAACCATTCCTTATGCTTCTCATCCGAAATCTGAAAACTTAGATGGCATGTCAAGGTCTTGAACCTATGGTCAAATTCCCAAACGAGTTCAGTTACCTTATGCTTGATCTCCTTCAAATCTATAATACACTGTGACTCCAACTTAGGTTTCTTGAACTCCACACTCAACACAATATTAATTTCATTTAGTGGCTTAGGTTGTGCATATTCTTAAGAAAATTTCATATACCACCTTAGGGCACAGTCCCTTAAGGTAGTACTAAACTGGGCTCTCTTAACAGCTTCGTCAGTGACTTGCTTAATGTTCCATACAACTTTGCATAGGAACCAGTGTTGGTTAGGGTCCTGAGATCCATTGCCTCTAAAAATAGGTAGCCTCATTTCATTTTCCATATATCTTTCTTTGTTTCTCGACTGAGTATGTACTAAAGTGCTTGTAACAATACTCTAATTTCTCTGATTACTCTGATTACTTAATGATGCTAAAACAACATGAGGAGTAATAATACTTACTTCGACAGTAGGTGTAATCCCTAAAGTTTCTGGTTCTTCTTGGTGAATTTCTCCAGTCTCTACTTCCTCTGTCCTTGAGAAATCTGAATACTCCCCGTTTGATCTCCCTGCTTCTTCTCCATTGTAGAAATCCTTGTCTTGTGCCAATGGTCTGTAAATCTTCTAAAATAGGTTCACAAGAGGAACATTCCTAAATGATCTCCCACTTTGCATGTGTCCAGCCTCTACATCGTTGTTGTTGTCTGAATTCTTGAACATTAGATTTAAGATCCAACTGATTACTGTATCTTCAAGATATTCTTCTCATGTAATAACATCTTAATTCTCAGCTTCAAAAAGTGTATAAACTTCCCTCTAGGTCCCTTAAAGAAATACCTCTCTTCTTGGCTATATGATTCCACTTTGGCAACAAAAAACTCAATAAAATACCCTCCAATAGTGCTATCAAACCAGAGATCCACTGCTCTAGACACAATGTTATCGACTTTCTTGACTTTCTTGATCAATGTCATTGTCCAAACCACAGGTGGTCTAGATCTTATCTCAAACTAAGTGTATGCTAATCTGGCTAACCACTCATATAACTCCTTATGAACTCCTCCAAGAAAATCTTGTGTACATTAGTAAAGGTGTACCTTCCCAACCAATATTCTGTACTAATGCTAAGGTTCTTGTTCTGAGCTTCGGCGAAGTCCCTTTCTTGTTCTTCCAACCACTTCTGAATCTTTGTCTTCGATGGAAACCACCTTGAAATTCTCTCAAGAATATCCTAGTCATGGCAATAGAACCATTTGTTGGCATGGAGGCATACCTAGGGTTCAACTCTAGCAACGCACCAACAAACCCTAACTACTGGCCCTTTCGGCAACACCTGCAAAGTAGATGAAGTCTCGCCCAAAGTAGCAATAGGGGGTTGCAAGACACAAGTGTCTAAAACTAGAGGAAATGCAAGGGGATCTCAGAAAAAAAACACAATACAACTTAGAGAGTATTTAAAAGTCATACACTTAGCTTCGTGAAGTTAACTTATACCTTCTATCTTTCATATGGAAACAACAATGCAAAATCGGTATAATCATATAACAAATAACACAACATCAACCATAAATAACAACAATATTTACGTGGTTCACCTTCTCCCTAGGGATACATCCACAGAACTACGTTTCTTGATATATTAGATGAAAACATACAATTCTATCTGCGCACTTAGCTGCATATCCTTCTCTCTCTACCTCTTTCTCTCCCTTCCCTACACACCCACTGTAGGGTTGATGTTCGCACCTAGCTGAAGATCTAGAATACAAGAATGCATAATACTTCGATCTCAATGTCCCTCTCACCCACATTAACAATAACCATACCCTCAACTCTTTTAGACCTCTATTTATACATTTCACGACTCTTAGACAACCTTAGATCGAATCCTAGGTTTCAAAACCCTAGATCCAAAACCTTAGGTCTACATGACCCATGTTTTCAGGGCTTTGCTAGCCTATCCTTCCTTCATTTCCATGAGGTGCTACAAAGAATCCGCTGTTGTATTCTTCCACTTGATGAGTTGTCCATGATACATATTCTTTGATGCTTTATCTTCCTTTATCTTCTCCTTCAATGACGTGCTTTTCCTTACTTCATTCCTTCTTTTCTGCTTCTTTAACCACTTCGACCGTTCCTTGGTTTGTGTGTCTCCTGTGCACTTCATACTTCATATTTATTCTACCTTAATATTCTCTTTCTTCCTTAATATATAACCAAGGGCCAACATACACACACCTCCACTTATCATACTTGTGATCATACAAGGATGAGTACTGAATCGAGTCATCAAGATAATGGGAGCCCTTCGAGTCCCACACCTACTATAGTTAATGGTACCCCTTTGAATCCTTCAACCATAATGGTTGTAGTTCCGAAGGCACCTATCATCATCGCTGCCCATCATATAGTGAATAATCAATGTATAGCCACAAACCAGTTTGGGTATCTTGGTCACTCACCGGGCTATAATGTTCATTCCACCCCTACGGCCTCTAGTCAATTTTCCTGTGGTATGCTAAATTTTACATCACAGTTTTCAAACTCCATCCCAGTAGCTGGCACTAATGATAGCATTGGAATTGAGGGCACAAATCCTCCTTATACTCCATTCTCATTTGGTGGCACTCATGTCCCTCAAACGACTCCTACCGTGGGAGGCATTCCTCCTTTTAATCTCGGGTCTAATCCTCTTTCTTATGGATGGAGTAATCAACCTGGAGGACAAGCTACTGATCATGTTCCATCCCTTACACCCACCTCCTCTGTGTCGATTCTGACCAACACATTTGGCATGACAAATCCATCTTTATCCTCTGGATTCACACTTTGAGGAAGTTAGTTTCACACCTTGAGCAACCCCCAACCCGGGTCCACTCTGGTTGGGGGAAGTTTTTATAACCCTCATCAAAACATTCCTACTAGAAAGGTTCCCAACCAACCCTTTATGAATCAACTTGGAGGAGGGTATTACAATCCCAGATAGGGCCACGGTGCTTACCAGAACCCTAGATGGGCTATGATTCCCCAACCACAATCTTTCCAGGGAGCTTGGGGCTAGATGTCACAACCCCTTCTCCCTTTTATGGCCACACTCAACTTTCCAGACTTATATAAGTTAATGAATGACCGCATGCATCATGATCCATCATGGCCCTCTGTGCCCAATAAGCTTCCTTCAGATATTCAAAAATTCAAGGGAAGGACTGGTGAGGATCCTGGTGATCATGTCACCACCTTCCACCTATGGTGTTCTTCAAATTCCCTTATTGACGATTATATTCGGTTAATATTTTTTCAATGCTCCCTCACAAGGGTTTCCATGAAATGGTATATCAAGCTACCTAGGGGGGCATACAAAATTTTTAATCAATTAGTTTTAGACTTCCTCAATCACTTCAAATTGTTGGTTCATTATGATGCTGGCATTGAACTTCTGTCAACATTTCGTCAGGATAGGACCACTCATATATTGGATCACATCCAGGAGTGGCATAGACGAAAGAGGTTGATCAAGGCCTATATACCCAAAGAATTATTTCCAAAGTGGTTCTTTAAATCTCTCCCGCCTTATATTTCTAAGGATGTTTCTACATCTAGGGTTACTTTTGAGGAAGAAGCGATCTTTAAAGCCCAACCATTAGATATTATATATTCTTAGTCTAGGATGTTATACAATATTCTTCCTGAAGCACTGAGGTCAAACTATGACCCTAGAAAAAATTCGGGGCCACATGTTGATGGCATTATAGGCTCCGTCAATCTGAAATTCACAGAGTTGGTGACAAGCCATTTGAAAGACTTGTCTCCAAACCAATCTACAGGAGGGACAACTTTGTCTATGTCCTCTAATCCCACTCAATTGGAATATGTACACTCTGTGTAGTCATCAACTAGCCCCAATGGTAGCCAACAACCAGGTGGGAGTAATAAGAAATGACGTAATAATAATCACAAGGGTGGGAAGAATAATAATAAACCCAAGGAAAATGGTAATAATGAGAAGATGAATAATAGCGTTGGTGAGGGAAAGAAAGAAAGACGTAAGCTAAAATTTCCCTGTAAGATTTGTACAGATGATCACCTTACTCATTTATGCCCCAAACTTGTGGAAGGTGTGATGCTTTTATCTCTACTTCCCGCTGTGATGATGAATCCTTTTCCACATAACCAACACATGGCCTCAAGATCCTCGAATGTCGAAAATGTGGCAATTGGGAGTCAAAACCCACTGACACAAGATAATGACCGTTTATGCATCAATATGGTCAAATATGAGGTTAATACAACCACCTAATCTTGCGATTGCAGTTCTCCATAAACTGTACTAGGCCTAGAGTCTCCTCCTCCTCTGGAGACACCCCTACAGATCGAAAAACTAGAGCCATTGCCTCATATTTCAAAAGCAGAACTCAAGCGCTCTACCCAAAATCCTAATGCTAGAACCGCTCATAATTACTCTATTGTTGAGGACCTGGGTCAAACCCATTTTGCGATGTCGGCTCTGGAGGTACTATAGATGTGTCCTTCATAGAGGAATTCCTTGCTATCTTCATTAGGAGCTCTAGATCCTAGTGGCTTGAAAGTTATCAAGTTTGACATCACATATGTGAAGCCTCTCTTTCCTTATCATGTGGCATTCCAAATCCATCAAGCGTGTAACGTCCCCGACCATCCATGGCCAGGCCATACTATGCCAGAGAACTCTTATGTTCTCTCTGCGAAACATACTGTAACATACCCAACTTCTATTATGAGCTATGCCACATAAAATTTTCTAACTGTATGCAATTAAAATTATATACACGTAGAACTCTTGTGGAAGCCTTATATATAAAACATAAACATAAATACATCTGTAAATGCATGAATCCATACTGGAATAACAGTAAACGCATACATGCATCATATACAGGAGATACCCATAAAAATAAACACATAAATAACAATGCAACATGTAAATTTATCACACAATTAGCACTTATCTTGGTAATAATTCCACCAATTGCGTGCATATCTTCCATGAAAATCCCATCCTTAGACCACACTATTCATCACTATCAACAGTGAGTCACCCTTAATATGGGACTAAAATCCACTAGGTAAAGGGTTCCTAACTAGGCTAATGGCTCATGGAAAATAGGAAAGACTCCGTCATGAGTGCCTACTCAAACTAACAACCTACAATCTCTCATTCCCCACATGCCTTTCCCACCCTAGGAAGTGTGCTCATTCTCTTCTCAATAGTTCTTCGGCTTCCCCACTTCCCTTCCATGGCTTCAACAACAGGTCGGACAGGAAGTCTCTGAGCCCTATAGTTGTAGTTTATCACCTTCAGGAAATCAATTCCCTATAATTCTCTCACCCAAAGAGAAATTGCTCATGGGCCTGACAACCTGCCTCTTCAATATCCCATGGGCCTGAAAACCTACTTCTTCAGTATCCCATGGGCCTGAAAACCTACTTCTTCAGTCCAGCTTCCTAGCTAACCAGCTACACCAACCTCTGTGGCCATGGATAGAAGTTCATATATAGTGAAATGAATGTCTGAGGATAACTAACTGCGTGAGTGAAAAATGGTCATGGAATCATGGATGAATGATGGAGAAGATGATGGTAATAATGATGGGGGGGGTGTGGAAATGAACTAACTCCCAAAAATATGTATGCATGTCCCCAAATTGACACTTGTCATGTTGGGAATTATTTTGGTCCACTTTTCGCCAACTTTAGAACTTAGGATAAAATAATTATCCATACTTTATGATTTAAGAAATATTAATATAATATTCCTTTTTGGCTTAAGCTTCTTGGATTATCCCTTTTCCTTAACTTTTAGGCCCCACCCTTTCCCTAACTAGTGGAGTTTAGTCCCCCATCTCTTTAATCATGGTTGGTCTGTGCGCAACGATGTATTTTATATTAAAATGAGACATGTACAAAAACAGGTGCACTGGCCTTTAACATCTAGGCTCTCTGGCCTAATCAAACCATAAACATCCTAGCTTATAATAACTAGCTCACCAGCCTATACAACATATCATATACACAAAGGCTCCCTGGCCTCAGCATCGCACACACTTAAGATGTTGCAGATGGTATCCTGGAATGTGCACACTTCCTCATTTTACTGCATAGTACATGCATGCACTATGCCATGAAATGTGCATACAAAAATGATATCAAAACATCTCACCAACTTAAGTACATTATTACATTTACAATTGGTTCAGCCTGGGGATATTACAATCCCCTCCCCTTATTTATGCACTGTCCTCAGTGCATTATATACCATGTACCATTCAAATTCTCTAAAATTTCCAATCTTTAGCTATTGAAAGCTTGTTATCCATCTGGTGCTCTTCTTTCCAGCACCAATTCTCATACTCATATTGCATCTGGAAGTCAATTGCTCTATTCCATAGATCTTCTTTAGGAAATAATTTATTTAATTGTTCCTTATTACATGCTTCAATTATACTCCATTGAAGCAACAACTGGCTATAGATCCATGACGATCCACCTAGCCTTCTATCTCACTGCTGATAAACTCTCAGCAACATACCATTCCCAAGCATGGGATACAACTCCATTAGGACAATGGCTACCCAATATAACCATGGCTCACAATCAATATCAACATAGTCTAGGCCAAGGTACCAAACGTCAACAACACTCCAACCAACGATCTCTCTTCCCCACATTTCTGTAGAACCCAAGGTAGTATGCACCTTCACTATCCAATAGTTCATCAGCTACTCAACCTCCCTTCTAGGTCTCTAGTGCAGGATGGACAGGAAGACTCAGAGCACCATGGCTGCAGGAGTTCACACTTTAATCATTATCATCTCATCTACATCATACACATGTAATTATCATGAGAGAGAATGATAAAAATTCCATTTTAGAAATCAAATTAATTTCATAAGGAATTCGACTTTTCCCAAAATATGAAATTCTATTTCATAATTTTTTTTTTTTTTTTAATCGTTATTGGAATAACANTTTTCTTATGGTTTTTAGTAAGCACCATACTAAATATCATTTTTGTTTCCATGATTATATATTGCATACAACCAACAAGTTGAGAGTATTTTTTGTACATCATAATTCAACATGTATATCACCTTATGCAATGATCTTAGAATTGCCTGCACCTAGAATTCAATCACAATTACCAAACAATTCAACCAAATATAATGACTCATCATTCTATTCAAATGCATATTTATAATTAATAACAGTAAGTTCATTTCTTCAATTTTCTGAACATAAATTTTTTGTAGTCACTATTCCTATGACCACCTCACTTGCAACTTTTCCTATTGCAATGTTTGTTAGTTCCTGAAATGTTCTCAACTTCATGAGTTAGAAACATTTCAACCATTAGTATAATTATTTCCATGTAAAAACATATATACATGCACTCACAAAATTCATTTGGCAAAATGCATTTAAGTATACAATTCCATCATGTATGAGTGCAACTCTGCCACTTACTAGGAATGAGTGCAACTCTCAATGCCTATTTATTCAATGCACCTTTGCATTGATTTTTAGATTGAGCTTTATCTAAGTCATGTATCTCACCATCCATAAATTGGAATTTGGCCAATGTCTGGACACATCTCCAAACACTTCCCATTGTCTTCACCATTACTTGGATGCCTTCCTTTTCGACCTGAACACTACACCAAGAATACAATTCCGTAGTGTTTATTAGTGTTAGAAAAAATGTTACAGTCCAAGTTTTATTTAAAGGTAGGAAGTGCATTTGGTATTTGTGTGGCACATAAACTTTCTATAACCATAGCTTACCATATCCAACCATGTCCTGGTCTCATACATGACTAGCTTTCTTAGCATCATCCCTATAACAAGTTATTATATTTTATTTTCTCTGGTTATTGCCCCATAACCAAATTAACATGACATGCTACTATGTCAGTGGGTGCATTCAAAAGCTAAAATCTTTGATGAATATAGTAGGCCTCTATCCTTTACCACACCTAGTGGTAACTTAATCCTGTCAATGGACTTAAAAAAACAAATACCATACAGTGTATTATAAACTTCAATTTGGGGAAATCCTTACTTGGATTTCCTTTCGACAATTATGCAATATAATTTCAAAAAAGAAATACTTACCTGCATGGCTGGCATTAAACAATTTTAATGCTACCTGATTAGTTAATGACAATAGAATCTCTTATGCTTCCTTATCAGCCTTATAATTCAATATTCCAGCCTTATGTTGCTTCCATGCGTGTGCAACAACATTATCAACAACACTTGCAAACATGCAAGCATTATCACTCTATGGATGTCCCAACAAGCTATAAAATACTTGCTGCTACAGTAACTGCAACAACTTCTTTCTTTCTGTATCATGTTTCCTTGCTTATCCCATAAGTCTTCCATTCTCCTGGATTCTTGAACCTTCAAGTTCTCTTCACTGTAATTACTGTGCATGAATATTTTTGATCTGAGCACTTTCTAGCCAAAACACTCTTGGCTGCCTTTGTTTTTCCATCCAAATACTAAAATGATATTAAACTTAAGATTTTATTTATTTCCTGGATCCATCTATCCCAACTCATACTTGGATGAATTATGATTCCAATCTTGTTGTCTTATAGACTTTCGATCTTCAACATCCATTTATTTTTCGGATCCCTCTGATCCAACTCCTACATGACCCAATTCTATTTCTAGTCATGTTTTATGAGTAACATTGAACAATTAACACCAACTTCCTTCTTGAGGTACTTGATTTATCCTTTCCTTAACTGATCATATCAGTACTTGGATTTTCTTGCTGTCTATTATTTTCCATTGTCTTGACCAATCTGATTTCAACTTTCCTTGCACAATCCAATTCTATCATGTCATAAATAATGCCCTTCATACCATGCTTCCACTGCGCACTCTAATAACCATAAGGGAATCATTACTCTAATTTCATAGCTAATCCATGGATATGATACACTCCTTATCCAATATGCAATAAGCCTCTTTCTTTATCTAATTACTGTCATTCAGGTAGTCAATTCCTTTTATAATAGATTTGACTCCAATGTATTTCTTAATCTTTATATCGGTTTCTTTGGGAGTGAATGGACTTTCATTAATTAATTCATTACATGATCTATTCCTCTGTCTAGATTCCATTGAATACTTGACTAACATGAGAGGACTTCCTATAGTGGCCTCCCAAGATTATATGGCTACACTTAGATTCATACCTTGACATTTTGTGGTCTTGGCTTTTGATCATCTTATGAAATATTTTTTCATAACACTCTTTCCCTGAGTATCTCTACTTATTTTTAACTAAACTTCAACCTTCTCACCTGATAATAACTCAAAGTTTTTAACTCTGCAAAATAATTTTTTCAGATAAGACCCAACTCTTGAGAATTTAGCAAGAACTACATCATCGCAGAAGCTTGATAGTTTGGAGGGCCAGGAAAACCATTGTGGTTTTTAAAAATATATGTGTGGCACCTCCAGAGATACATCGGGGCGAAAGGAGGGTTGCTGAAACCACTTTTTCCAAAGTCTCAATGTCACGTGTTTCAATATTTAAAAACCACCACTCGTGGGACGTGCGACGACTATTCAGATCACCCCATTTCATTCATTTGGTACTTCATAGCCGTATGATGTCTGGTGAATTCTGCCATGTAACGAACTCAAAAGATAATCATTTGAAATGGATTAGTCGATCATGGAAAACCAACATACTTGTACGTAAGTCTATCTTTGATTCATGATGGGACTCTATAAGTACCAATTCTCAAGTATGGAGGCATCATCTTATCCATAAATGGAGTAATCTCCAAATTTTCTCGACCTTCTAATCTCTGTAAAAGCATTTCGGTGTCCACAAAATTGAGGTACATGGACAAGGCTATATCCAATGAGACTAGTTATTCAGGCAACATGGTTGATTTACCTAAGAGTAAGGAAGAAAGGGTAATTGCACATATAATAGCGACTAAATTCCACACAGAACCTACTACAGACTCAAAATTGGAAGTTAGGCTAAATCCCATTATGAGGGATCTAGTCATCAACCGACGAGATTTTAAGAAGAAACAGAGCAAGCGACAGAAGAAAGAAACCATAGTTAAAATGATTGAAAGTGTTGGAGAGGATCAACCAGTCTAGTTATATACTCTAAAGGAGGAGATCGCTAAGTTAAAATGAGTCCTCAAATAAAATTAAGTACATTTAAGCAAATTTTGGACAGTTGGTAGTAGAGGAAAGGGGCCTCAGAGATGATAGACGTGTTCTTAAACGGTCCTTTTAAAATGGGTAAATGTTATTTTAAATCATTCGCTTTTTGTAACTTATTTCTATTTTTAGAAATATGTGGAAGTCTGAGCATTTCAATTTCTACAAATAATTACTCTCTCCATATATATTATCTCGAGGAAGAAAAAGGGGGAAAGGAACCTGCCCTCTATGTAGGAAGAATTTTTGTAATTTTGGGATTAAAATGAATATATAAATGTAGAAGCCAATTTTGGACTGTTTATGAAAATATTTTGATTGGTGGTGATATGAGTCTTGTTTTCTTTCATAGTATGTGTTTCTTGTAAGATTATATTTCACTTTCATCTGTCTAAATCAGAGGAATATAAAACCCATAATTCATCTCTAAGATGCTCTCGGCTTAGCAATTTAGACTATATTTATTTCTTCTCAAACCAACTCTAAATTCATTTTAAATAATTCTTTGATGCGGTTGTGTGTTTATTTTTCCTCTAATACCATGCAAATTTTTTGTTAAACTCAGACTCATCGCCTTAATTAGCCTTCTCCTCTTGATAGTTCAATGTTCCTACAATGCATTATTCATTCCAGACTCCATAGCCCAAATGTCATCTCCGTTCCTCCAGTCATTCAGCAACAAACCCCAAGACAAACCAAATCTAGCCAATTTTTTCTATAGATATACCCAGTGACATGAGAGAGCCCTAAAAAATGTGTTGCAAAAAGAAGATGACGTTCAAACAGTATAAAATGTCGTGGAAATCCGATGCTTTCTGTTGTTGTTTTCCTTCCAATCGACTTCACGTGCACAAAAATTCAACCAGTACACCCATATTGATCGTGCACAACAACACCACAAGGTAAATCGTGCTTTTGCGCACCTATAACCACTATGCATTTATTTTCCGTTGCGCCAATAACTTGCGCACACTACTTTTGCGTTGCATGCCAATATCCAGTGCACACAGTTTTGGTTCTTGCACTGATACCTGTTGCACACAGTTCTTTGTATCATGAACTGATATTCCACATGCATTTCTCTCTATGCATTGCACCATGACAAAGTTCAATATGCCCCCACTGCGCACAATAATATGTGTGCACCATTGATTACATTGTTACGAGACAACTTATACTCATACTGTGTGTGCACCAACCAAATTCCTCTGTGCTTTGCAATACTCCACACACCACGTGCACCATTACTATGTGTGTGTACACCACACAATGCTAAATTTAGCACGCGCATCCACACACAATATTCTTCCGCATGATGCCACAATTTACCATGCGCACCTGCATGCCAACATTTTCCGCACGGTTTCAAAATTTAACGTGCGCATCAACACACCAATACCTTGCCACACAGTGTCGAATTTTTACCTATCCAAAGCTTTTCACTACACCACATGAATTTTTTGTGCACCCAACTGCGCACATTCACCTTTATGCACATCGATTCCTCGTGAATTCCGTTGTAGAAATTGGGGCTTTTTCCCAATTCACCATAGACATTTGACAACTATGAAATTCATTCAATTTCACCCTGATAACACCAACTCAACCTCTGTAACAACAAATCGCTATGGGTTGAAATTTCTGGAATGAATGTTTCCCAAACTCAATTCACGAATTGGGAATTTTAATTATAAAACTCACTCCAACTGTCATGGATTCACTATAAATTCAAATTCGACTAATTCCAGGTCTGAATTTGCTAGAACAAATATTAAATCAGTAATATCTCATCACTTGGCTGAATTTCTCCATTTTCTCATGAATTCAACCACATAAATTGGGGATTTTCAGTGTTTGCACTCAGTTGCTGTTAATTTTTTACCATGGATGCTCTACAAACTAAAATTTGGTCACTTCGAAATAAATCCTCTGTGACATTCTGCTTCAACTCAATTTTATCATCCCATCGAGGCTCAGTGTTGAAAACTGAAGCTCTGATACCATATTGTAATGTCCTCGACCACCCATGGTCAGGCCACGCTATGCCAAAGAACTCTTACATTCTCTCTGCGGAACATACTGTAACATACCCAGCTTCTATTCTGAGCTATGCCACATAAATTTTCTAACTGTATGCAATTAAAAATATATACACGCAGAACTCTTACAGAAGCCTTATATATAAAACGTAAACATACAATACATCTGTAAATGCAAGAATCCATACTGAAATAATAGTAAATGCATACATGCAACATATACAGAAAATACCCATAAAAATAAACATGTAAATAACAATGCAACATGTAAATTTATCACACAATTGGCACTTATCTTGGAAAGAATGTCACCAACTGCATGCAGACCTTCCATGAACCTCCCAACCTTAGACCACAATGTTCATCACTCTCAACAGTGAGTCACCCCTGAGCTGGGACTAAAATCCACCGGGTAAAGGGTTCCTAACCAGGCTAATGGTTCATGGAAAACAGGAAAGACTATGTTGCAGGTGCCTACTCAAACTAACAGCCTATAGTCTCTCATTCCCCACATGCCTGTCCCACCCCAGGAAGCGTGCCCCTTCTATGCTCAATAGTCCTTCGGCTGCCCCACTTCCCTTCCAGAGCTTCAACAACAGGCTAGACAGGAAGTCTCAAATCCATGTAGTTGTAGTTTAGCACCTTCAGGAAATTAATTCCCAACAATTCTCTCACCCAGAGAGAAATTGCTCACGGTCCTAACAACCCGCCTCTTCAATATCCCACGGGCCTGAAAACCTGCTTCTTTAGTATCC
>JASDQU011249508.1:25349-39972 GCA_032191745.1 Picea mariana
ACTTTGGTCCACTTGTCCCCGACTTTAGAACTTAGGATAAAATAATTATCCATACTTTATGATTTAAGAAATATTAATATAATATTCCTTTTTGGCTTAAGCTCCCTGGATTATCCCTTTTACTTAACTTTTAGGCCCCACCCTTTCCCTAACTAGTGGATTTTAGTCCCCCATCTCTTTTATCGTGGTCGGTCTACGTGCAACAATGTATTTTATATTAAAATGAAACATGTACAAAAACAAGTGCACTGGCCTTTAACATCTAGGCTCTCTGGCCTAATCAAAACATAAGCATCCTAGATTATAATAACTGGCTCACAATCCTATAAAACATATCATATACACAAAGGCTCCCTGGCCTCAACATCGCGCACACTTAAGATTATGCACGTGGTATCCTGGAATGTGCACACTTCCTCATTTTACTGAGCAGTACATGCACGCACTATGCCATGAAATGTGCATACAAAAATGATATCAAAACAACTCACCAACTGAAGTAGATTATTACATTTAAAATTGGTTCAACTTGGGGATATTACAAAGCGTACTTTTGTTGATGAAGGCACTACAACATGTGTGATGTCTCTGGTCTGTTGGAAATCCCTCGGCTCTCTGACTCTTTCTCAGTATCCAACCATGTTGACTGCTTTTGACGGTCATTTCTTTCATCCTCACGGTATTCTTGTTTCCTTTCTAGTCCAGTTAGGTGGGAATATGGTAGAGGTGGATGTTGAGGTGGTTGATTCACCCCTCAATTATAACCTGTTACTAGGATGCAATTTGACTTACACTATGACTGCAGTCGTATCATCCGTCTTCCGTACTCTTTGTTTTCCTCACGATGGGAAGATCATGATGATCGATCAGTTGTCCTTTCATATGCTAGTCCTAGTGCATCTGTTGGACTGTCGATCCCCATGGTCGACAATTATCAGCTGACAACTAAGAATATCGATGTCAGAATGTATACATCCCTTATGGGTACCTTCGACTTCATGGCACCAATTCACCATATTTACACCATGTCCAGTAGGCCCATTTCATCAAAGAGGTCCATTCCGTTCTGCACTTCCTATTTTAACAATCCTTGGACACTACCTTCCTCGACTGCATCTTGTGAAGGTCAGTCACATACTGGAATGACCATGCCACTATCGGCAAGAGAGATAGCATATCAAGTCTTGACTTTTTCACCGATCCCGATCCTATTACCGTAGATGGACGAGGAGGATCGTGTTCTTGAGCCTGTGTGGGCCACTTTGTCATATTTTTCACATGACTACCTCGATGAGACTTTACCTTCGGATGAAGCCATCGTTTAGGACATGAATGGTTCTGACAAACCTTGAGATTATATGCATCATTGCTCTTATTTTCTCCGAGAGCTTGCTAGAATCAAACAAGATGACTTTAGATCTACTTTTAGCGAGATAGTTGGTCACGCCATAGTTCCACTTGATATGCACGAAATTTATGCCAAAGGAAACATGGCGAGTATCTCACCTACCGTCATGATTGATATCTCTTGTATCCATGGAAAGATTGAAAATGTATACATCGATGCATATTTTTCGCCAGAAGAAATTTTGATCTACACCGAGCTCTTCAAGGAATTCCAATATGTATTCGATTGGTCATATGAACATATGCTAAGAATCGACCCTTGAATTCTCGAACATGGGATTAAAAATTACCTGAATGCTACGCCTGTTCGACAATGTCTTAGAGATGTGAATCCCTGGAAGGCCCCTGATATTAAGGCAGAGGTAGAGAAACTTCTTAATGATGTATTTTTCTACTATGTTCCCTTGACTAAATGGGTATCAAAACTCGTTCCTTCGAATAAGGAGCAAGAAACCATCCGTTTATGCATGGATTTTCATGACATAAACAAGGCCTACCCTAAAGACAACTTCCTGACACCTTTCATCGATCATATTCTCGACAAGTGTGTGGGAAACAGGGTTTTTTATTTCATGGATGGATTTTAAGGTTATAACCAAATTTAGATTAAACCGGAGGATCAACATAAGATGCCATTTATTTGTCCTTGGGGCACTTTCACATACTGGAATATGCCTTTCTGCCTTAAAAATTCCAGAGAAACCTTCCAACATGCTATGACCTTCACATTTCACGATCTTAGGCATATAGTTGAAGCCTATCTTGACGATCTTGCTATTCACTCTCATAAGAGAGTGGATCACGCTAAGCACCTTCGGCTAGTTTTTGAAAGATGTCGTCATTATCGCATCCGATTGAACCCTCATAAATGCATATTTTGCGTTAGGTCAAGACGTCTTCTAGGATTTTTAGTATTTGAGACTAGGATCATGGTATATCCATTAAAGGTTAAGGCAATACTTCAATTGCCTCCCCTGAGCACTATTCGACAACTTCAAGGTTTACAGGGGAAGGCTAACTTTTTACAATGGTTTATAGTGAACTATGCCAATATTACTAAGGGTTTCATGCGTCTCTTGAAGAAGGAAACCCCTTTTATATTGGATGAGCAAGCCCAAGAATCCTTCGATGCTTTGAAGAAAGCCTTAGTATTGACGCCTCTACTGAAGTCTCCTGACTATAGTAGAGATTACTTTATTTATGTCACCGCGTCTGAAGAGACAATTGGTATGGTATTGGTTTAGGAGGATGACGAGCTCCAGAAGCACGTCATTTACTATCTTAGTCGAAACTTAGTTGGTCTTGAACTCAAATATTCTCACATTGAAAAGATAGCCTTGGATGTCATTCACGCAGTCCAACGATTACACCATTATATATTGATTTAAAAAACTACTTTGGTTACCGATGTCAATCCATTTAAATACGTCCTTACGAGGCGTATCATAGGGGGAAAGTACAATAAGTGGATTGTCATTTTAAAATAATTTGATCTCAATTTTGCTTCTATGAAATAAAAGAAATCACTAGTCTTTGCAGAGTTAATATACAACTTCCCTTGATTAGACAAGGATGTTGTTCATGTTGATTCATTTGCGGATGAAAACATTTTCCTTGTCTTGTTGTTCGACCCCTGGTATGGAGACATTGTTCTCTATCTTCAAACTTTGAAGTTCCCTTAACATCTCTTGTGAGATGACCGACGACATATAGGATACCAAGATAAGAACTACCTTATCGTCGATGACACTTTGTATCGTATAGGAGTAGACAATATCTTGTGTCATTGTTTAAATCATGAGGAAGCCAAGTCTATTTTAAGTGATTTCCATAGTGGGGCTTGTGGTGGTCATCTATTCAGGCTTGCGACAACCCTGAAAATTTTGTGAGCTGTTTATTTTTAGTCATATATATTTAAAGATTGTGTTGAAGTGGTTAAGAAGTGTCACCCCTTCTAGGTGTTCACTCAGAAAAGGCACTCACATCCATCCCCTATCCATCTAGCCATTACTATCGGTCCCTTCACTAAGTGGGGCATGGACTTTTTGGATTGCAACCCAACTTTGGTTGGGGGGCACCAAAACATCATCATGGTCATAGAATACTTTACTAAGTGGGCCGAGGCCATGCCTACAGTTAAATCCAATGGGAAGACTATCGCCTTCTTTGTATTCAATCAAATTATAGCTAGGTTCAGAATCTCGGGTGAGATTGTCACTGATCATGGAAATCACTTTCAGAATGAAATGATGGAAGAAATACCATCTAAATTGGGGTTGAAGCATGGTCATTCTTCCCCCTAATATCCCCAATAAAATGGATAGGTAGAAGCTGTGAACAAGTCTCTCAAGACCATTTTGCAAAAAACTGTCAGCCAGAGAAAATCTGAATGGCATATAATGTTATATCCCACACTTTGGGCATACCGAACCTCGGTCAAGACTGCCATCAGTTTTTCTCCTTTCCAGTTAGTACACGGTGTGGAGTTTATCTTACCTATTGAATTTGAAATCCCTTCTCTTATATTGGCAGTTGTGCTCCTACCTGACACTTTCGATCTCGAACAATGCCTCGTGCACCTAGAGAGTCTGGATGAGCAATGTTAAGACGCCTCTATAGATATTGAAGAAAATAAAATACATTTCAAGGTCCAATATGATAAGTCTATCTATCCTTGGTTGTACACCGAGGGTGACTTGGTCCTTTTATATGATCAAGCCAAGTAACCACTAGGGGCAGGTAAGTTCAAACCCATGTGGTATGATCCCTATATCGTGTGATGTGTCTTAGAAAAAGGATCCTATGAATTAGAATATTATGAAGGGAACATGTTGGCTGAGCCTAGTAATGGGCTCTACTTGAAAAGATATTATGCTTGAGCCCCAAGCTTGGGTGTAACTCTTTGTATACTAATGTAATTTAGTGTATATATATTTTCCCTTTATTTTTTGTCTTCATCTTTCTTATCGAGTTTTCCCTTGGTTGGCATATGCTAATGGAGTCTTCGGTCTACTTAGGATTCAAAGATAGAGCTAGTTGTCATACATAGAACTTGGCTTCCACCTCTTGGGTTGTTTACTCACCTAAGGGTCTACTAGTGTCTTCAGGTGGCGTATGCCTAAGGACATCCATGAATAATGTGGCAGAGTATAGCACCGTTATAGAACTTTTGTGTGACGCCATTTTTCACGGAATTCACTCATTAAAGGTTCTCTTAGACTCCCAGTTAGCAGTATGTCAGTTGAACAACAATTACCATGTGTTTGATCCTATGTTACTCTGACGATTCCTACGGGTATGTATTTTGGAACGACAATTTGATTCTATTACTTATCATCACATACCTAGGAGTTCTAATTATGTATCCGATGCATATGCTAATTTTTTTGTAGATTGGAATTGTCACATAAATAAATCAAAGAAAAAATTCTCATAAATGTACACATTGTAACATAAGTAAAGCCAAAGAACCATATTTTTATATATATTTCAAAAAAATATGATTCTTATAGAACAAAATTGGGGCTAACACCCTCAATACACATATACAACCGATCATACAAAAGTCATGAAATCTACTCCTGTGGCACCGGATGAGTGTCATGATGACAAACTATGACCTTTGTAAGACGCTGAAAGAGTCACACCCAAGCTCTGGGAATTCCTACCACCTACCTCTACATACCCTCTGGTAGATCCTACACCTGAACCATCGAAATCCTTTTGTGTCAAATGAGATAGTTTTCCCTACACGTTTTGAAGGACTCTCTCTGATCTCCCCGGTGCCTTCAAAAATGTCATGGAAGTCCATCCAACTGTCATGGACCTATGTTTGCATCACATACATGTCTAATTAGTACTTAAACATCATCCAAAAATATTTTTGTTTTCATATACAAAAATACAAAAAAATGAAATATTTAAAAAACTTAGACATACCTATGTCCCTGTAGGTGGTCCCTGGTGGTAAAGGCATGTCAGGGTCCCCTCTGAAGTCAATCCCCACATAAGATTAGTCATCTAGAGAAATGACCTGTCGTCTCCACCAATAGAAGAAATCATTGTTGTAGGGTGTGGGCACCCTACCTCCCCCCTATTGTCTCATCACCTCGGTCCATCGTTCCATGGCTGGATCTTGAGGTCCATGTGGAATTATCTCAACTCTAGGTCCCAAACCTAGAACCCACTTGAAGAAAAAAATACACAAGATAGAAGTGAACCCGAAGTTTCTCTTACCACCCTGTTTGCATTATGTCAACTGGCTCTTCATGTTAACCAGTAGTGAGGTGCACCCTTCGTACACCGTGGGTCTCAAGCACTCTACTAAGTAGAACATAAGTGGCCTCGATGCTTAGTGAAAAAAGGTCAATCCTATGATCCGTGTCAAAACGAGGACAACAATATTGAGGATTAGATTGTTTATCGCTCGGATGGGGAGTTGACTCCCGACCTTCTCAGTCCCTGCAATGCAATGTGCATCTATGTATTCCTCTATTTTCATACCTCTCCCAACTCCTCAGGATTTGAGGTTGACCACCTCACCCCGACACGACAACCTCGTCAAGGAATAAATGTCCTTGAATTCAATCCTTAATGGTTTCCCATCAAGGTTGAAGCTCTCACTATCTGGATCCCAGTAATCCACGAGCAATTGGAGAAATCTCACTTGGGCCCTCATCCCTTTGAGAGCCAAAAAATTATACAACCCACATATTTTCAAGGCCATTTGGGCCCCTGGATCTCTTTCCACGACAACATATACCTCCTCATGTTCCCTTTCCCTCCACTCTAGCACCATCCCGCAAGAGAAAAATCATTTTTTGAGTTAGCAATCACTAAAAAACAATGTTTACAAACATATACATAGGCTACAACGTTCACAGTCATGTATAGGTCTGAGTATACGCTTTCTTTATTTTAGAAAATTGCATATAATCCCGTGTATACGCGACCCGATGAACGATATCCCGCGTACACCTAAACTTCTAATTTGCTCCCTAAATAACTTAAAAATTGAAACCTAAATACAAAATGTAATACACTGAAAAGAAAGAGGAGGGGAAGAGGAATTAACTGGTCCATATGGTCATTGATTCTATCACTCATATCTCTCACAATCACCAGTTGAAGTTCAAAGGTAATTTGGTCCAAAATCCACTATTTGGGTAAAAAATAAAAATGATATAGTAAATTTGATTTTTTTACTATTTATAGAAAAAATTTACCCACTTTGCATAGTTTCGGATAATATTTTCACCTAATGGACTTATACGATAGTGGATTGAGTTGGTTTTTGTAGTTTTGTCCATGGATTCTTGTGGATTTCAGCGTTATGTCGACCGTTTGTAACTTCAGACAAGTATTTTCACTACCCAACATATAGGATAGGTATCCATTCCATCATGCACACTTGCATTGTCTTGTGACTGCCACTCATATGCCTTAGGTACAAACCCATTTTATAGCGACACAAAACCTTCTATCTTCTACTAGAAGTGTCATTATATAATGGTAGAGACTTACCAAACATGGGTACCCTAGTTAGAGACTTACCAAACATAGAGTTCCTTATAGCTAATACATGAATTCATGCTGAACCTCATTTCTCACTCATAAACATGCTGGCCTATACCTAGAGGACACCCAAGTGAGTTTTATTTAAGCTCTATTTCGATTCATTTTCATAAAGAAAAAAGATTGCCGAGTGAATTGGTCTCTTTCACACTCGTAAATTGGATTTGAAAGGATGTCTATTTGGTGCAACTTTATCCCTTTTTCAAACCAAGTAGACTAATATTACGAAAAAGGACATTTTTTGGCATTAAGTTGTGATTGCATCTCATGCCCTTGCTTGCAGTATTGAACCTATTACCGATTCTTACTTTTGCATTATAAGCCTTTTACCTCAGCAGTTTGCATCCTCAACCAAGAAGAGCCTTTTTTATATCCTTTGCTGCTTGACACCCTATGCCTAGGTGGAAAAATTCCCTCGAGTGTCCATCTCCCACATGCACCTTCTTTGATTGAGCATAGGTATGTTCCACTGCTGGAACTAGTTTTTCTTACTTACGACACTTGTTTCCTCCTCTGTATCATAGCATTCATTTGACTATGAAAAAACAAAAAAATACGGGCAGGAAGGGATTATTATCTTATATTGGAAGCAATCATGTCACCTTTGAACAAAGCACAAAAGTTTTGAGTCCACTTGTCATCATAATTTTGGTTTTAGAATGACCTTAGGAAGATGATCTCATTACATAGAGTTTACTCCTCCGACTAGTTATTCTTCCAGTCCTTATGGACAGTTTGATTGATGCTTCCTGCATCTCATGGTTTCATCATTGAGTCTATGCTTCCATATTCTTCCATATGTCTCATTCTCTTGTTCAAAGGATTTCTATCAACCTATGTCGCCCATCCCTCAGAACTCTTGACCTTGCATTTCAGTCATACCCTCAGTTTGTCTCAGAATCACATGAAGTTGTAGTACTATTGCACACCCTGGTCCTACTTTCCTCATTAGTAGGTAACCTTGAACCCAACAGTCGACATTTCATCATTGGTCATTGACTAGGTGGTTTCCCTTGTGTTCGACGACAAGACATCTATTCACACATTGGGATTCGTTCAATGTCTTGGATGCCATTATCCTTATTGGTGGTTTCCTCTCCTTTGCCAACAATTTTCCTTATTGTCTTCTATGTAGAGGGTCTTTTTCATGTACCACTTGCACCTGACACACGTGAAATATGCACAAGGTCATTGGTTCGTTAACATGTTCTTCGTCCAATTTCCTCCAAATCATCAAGCTCATGCTTTGTACCTCATGATGAATGATGATATATTCCTTAATTATCTCCTTTCAATGGGTCTCCTTCCATCGAATTCAACTCATCTACTTTGGAGACGAGACCTAGAGTCCTATCAATGCCTAGAGGCTTGGATTCATTAGTGGCAGGTTCTCTCGCCATCGACAGTTGGGACTACATCAATGTATCCTAAGTGATGGATTCTTAAATTTTTTGATCCTGACTCCTTTATTCACACTTGTAAGAATGTACTCGATGCCTTGATACCTACTTTCATCATCAATAGGTTCTCTCAAATTTGTTAACGGTATACCTCAATGATCGGTAATCAAATGAAGTCTCATTGTGTTCGACCTCAAATCCTTTATTCACACGATGTAGACTTTCACATTTGGTGGATTGTGTAGAATACTTGAAGACATCAGTTTATAGTCACAACTTTCCTAAGCTATTGCTACCTTTCATTGGGACAATACCTATGTGACTTCAGTGATCATGGGAGATAAGATTGTACTCCATTGTATACAGATATCTTTAGATTGATTTTGAGACTGGTTCTACTGTGACTTGTTTGTGACTATGAGAACCTTTGGCATGTATCCACTTTTTCATTTCCTATTCATGACTATGGAGATTTGTTTGGTATATTTTCACATGGATATGAAGTGTAATTCAAATTTGTAGCCATGTATGCAAAGTTAGTACAGATTGTAATGAGCAACTAGTTCTTCTAGTTGGGTCCTCATTACTCCACTTCTGGGTTTTGTAATGTATTTTGGCCATCATAGATACTCCTCTGACCTCACACATTAGAGGGCATCTGTTATAGCAAGATTTTCCTCACCCTATGAAATCTTGCACATAGGGCATTTTTCCATTTCCTTATGTAGACTTGAAGTCCCTTTTTGTAAATAACAGAGCTAAAAACATTATTTTTCCACATATATGTGCCCTGCCTATATTACAACATGTGTATACACAGATTGCACCACTACAACCTGCGTACATCAAGATTTTTTCCCAAAATTAAAAAATCGTGTCGGGTTTCCATGTCACGTAACAAGATTTATGATACTTGGCCTTCCATATATTGGAAATGTTATGAATCGACCCTTCAGTTCCACTTGAATGATACAATTGGGCCAAATACGAGCTATGGAAAAGAGGAGAAGAATTCAACTTTTAGAGAAAAGTTATTTTGGAGAAATTATTCACTTCACATTGAGTCTGCATCCCTTTGTCCTTTAAGTATGAACACATTGTTCAACCCCCAAGCTCTTCCCTTATTGATTGATAACCTCATTGTCTCTCTTATATGAGATTGCCTCTGGTGGAGGATTGAAGTGGTGGAGGCCTAGCTAAAAGGAAATTAGCTTCTCGGTTCCAAACCATGCCAACATGGAAGTTTGTAACTCATTCACTTATGTTGATTACATACTAATAGAAATACTCTTTTCTCGTCCAATTAATATCTTGCGAATATTTGAATTGTTATTCCATGGGCGTATTTTTTTATGAATGTTGATGGATTATGATATTGAATGTCCTAACATTATCTATTATCACCATATGCTTGCATTTCTTGGTTGTTGAGGACTAGTTGAAGGTATATTGCTCTGGGTCAAGTGGTCAACGGTGGACTTCATCGAACGTTTGGACGAGGTAGTCCCTTTTATCTTTTCTTGCTAGAATATTTGTTTACATAACATACTTGAGATTAGAGTTGATTTCTGGAGTCATTTCTTTCTGTTGTGGTTTACCCCTAGCCATAAAGAGATTCTCCTCATAACAATTTGTTTGGGAACCCCAACAAAAATTCCATGCTTAGATCTATCCATGGGTATGTGGGTACTGGTAATGGAATAAAAACCCTTTGTTATGAGAGTGTCCTTTAGCCATTTGAAAAATCCTACATCCTGCCACATACTTGTTTATATTATTTTTCATCTTCGACTAGTAATACTTATCTTTGATTAAGGCTAGCATCTTATCCTTTCCAAAATGTCCTACCAAGCCAGTACTGTGAATTTATATGATAACATTTTATGTCATTGAAAAAAATGGAATGCATAGTTTTTTTCCTATGAATAGGTATCCATCTTGCATAAAATATTCACCCTGAATAAGATCCATGTTCCCAATGACTGAATTCTTAAATTGTTAACATACGCATAGAGATCCTTTAATGCAGCAAAACCAATTACTTGATTTTCCATGGTTGTTAAAATAATAGTGCATTGAATCAAAGTATCTGCAACTTATTTTTTTCGTCCTAATTTGTGCTTCAAGAAAAAGGTTTAGCCTTGTAAGAAGAGACCCATTTTTCATGTCTACTGTTCAATTTATTTTGGGTGTTTACATATTTTAATGAAATATGATCAGTACATAGCACAAACTCCTTTGGCACTAAATAATGCCTCCAGTGTCACAGTTCTTGCACAATTGCATAAAATTCTACATCATATGTGGAGCAGTTCTTTCTTACCTCATTCAATTTTGACTAATGCAATTGGTCTACATGCTTGGCTAAGTACAGCTCCAATGCTTACATGTGAAGCATCACAATGTACCTCAAACACTTTATCAAAATCTAGTAAGGCTAATATAGGTGCATCATTTACCTTCTTCTTTAGAAACTTAAAAATTTCCTCTACTTCATTGGTCCACATGAATGTCTTGCCTTTGGTGCAATCTGTTATGGGTGCTACAATACTACTAAAATTTTGAATAATTTTTTTGTAAAACATGGCCAACCCATGAAAACTTCTTACCTCTGTTATACTCCTATAACTAGGCCACTCCAAAATTTCTTTGACCTTCACTGAATCCATCTTCACTCCTTCTGTTGAGATGACAAAACCCATAAATGCCAAACTTTCTTGTAGGAACCTACATTTCTCCAGGTTTGCATAAAGTTGATGTTTTCTAAATGCTTCCAATATAATTTTTAAATGTTTCACGCGATCTTCTTTGTTGTTACTGAAAAATAGGATGTCATCAATATAAACGGAAACAAACTTACCAATATAAGGTCAAAGCATAGTATTCATCAACCTCATGAAAGTACTAGGTGAATTAGACAACCCGAAAGACATCACCATCCATTCATATAGTCCATCCCTAGTCTTGAAGGAAGTTTTCCATTCACCCCCTTCGTGAATCCAGATATGGTGGTATCCAATTCACAAATCAATTTTACTAAAATATTTAGATTTGATGAGCACATCCATCATGTCATCTAAGCATAGTATAGTAAAATGATATTTGATGGAACTTTTATTGATTTCTCCACATATTATCCTTTTTGGGAGTCAACAATGTCAGTACATCACATGGACTCATGATTTCTCTTACCATGCCTTTATTTATAAGTTATGTCACTTGTCGGTTGATTTCTACATGTTGTGTAGGACTCATCCTATAGGTGATGTGATTCGGAAAATATGATCCTGGGATTAGATCAATGTGATGTTTAATATCTGTCTTTGGTGGAATATCGTCATACCATTCATTAGGGATAACATCAACATTTTGTTCTAGTATCTTGGCCACTTTAGTAGGGATTATTATGTATCCCGTAACTCCTTTTTTTCTCTATTAATGCACAACATAATTGTATTACCTTCTTATCCTTAACGATATCTCTTTCCGATAACATATTCTCATCTTTCTTCTCATCGTTAAGGGGAAATAAGATGACTTTAGATCCATCCTTCCAAAAGGTGTAGGTATTATTTTCTCCATTATGCATGAATTTTATGCCATATTGTCAAGGCCTCCCCAATAATAGATGACATGCATCCATCAGAATGGAATCACACCAGAATTCATCTTTATAAGTCTTACAGATGGAAAACTTGATCAAAGATATTTTATTAATGGTGACTTCATTCCCTTTTCTGAACCATGAAATTGAGTAAGGATGAGGATCTTTTTCACAGCATAGTTTCAACTTATCTACCATCTCTTTGGAAACCATATTCTCACAACTACCACTATCAAAAATAACTTGACATACTTTTCCCTTGGAAATGTATCTGGTTCGAAAAATATTTGTTTGAAGCCAATAATATTCATTGCCGCTACTTTTCCTTTGCCCTTTTTCGAGAATCACAGTTGACCTTTGTATCATGAGATTCTCCCCCATATTGAGAGGGACTTCAAATTCATCTCCTTCATCTTCATTCTCATCTTGGAACAAGTTTAAACTAGGATATTTCCCTTCCTTCAACTCTTACATGTTATAATTTGGGCATTCAAATGCTTGATGACCATCTGCACCAGACCTCGAACACATATAAGGTCCTCCTCTGCCACTATCGTAACCTATACCCCTATGAAACCTTATTCCTCATGGTTGATTTATGTTACCTTGTCAAGTATATTCTTCTTTCTCAGCTCCTTGGAATGATTCACCTCTACCATATTTAAAACCACTCACTGAGGCAGATGATGTACCCCTCCTTTCTCCTCTATTCCTTTGAGAAAATTGTCGGGTTTTTTTTTCCTCGACATTTAAGACTAATTTGTATTCATCTTCCATATTGCAAACCCTATGCATGCTCACTTCATCTTGAATAGAAAATTTTGAACAAATCACATACCTTGCAACCAGTTTCTCATCAGTTTCCTGGCGATCCACACAAATGGACAATTTATAAAACGCGTTTGTGATTTCCTCCACGGTGGACACGTTTTGCTTCAAGTTCCGAAATCTACAAAAAAATGATTGGGCATAGTCCAAAGGAATAATTGTTTCTCGCAATTTCATTTCCATCTTAATCGAGGTCCTAATTTTGTATTTTCATTTTTTTGTTCTATATTTCTTCACATGATCCCACCAAATCATGGTGTGACCCTTCAACTCGGTGCATGCAAATTTCACCTTCTTTTCCTTTGTCATAGTCTTCCATTAAAAAAAATATATCCATAACATTCAACCAATCTATTTGTTAGTAATAATTCTAGTCATGGGTTCGAGAAGCATTCGGCCCCGCTAGTCGCACAAAGTGCTTAAGCGCAGCTCAGAGATTTTTTTTTTCTCCAAGTAGCGGATCAAGCGAGCGGGCAAGGTTTTGATATTGGCAGTCGAGATCCATCCACGAAGCAGATCAACAGTCATTGGGATCTCGGGGTTGTCAATTCACCTGACATTTAGCAGTAAAGGGGTCCTTTCTATTGGGAGGATAATTACAAGTCGTTCGATCTAGGGGCGCGTGTCGCAAGGGCTGGCCATCTCAGCGTTTCGCCCGTCGTGACTTCAACACACAAAGGGCAGCTCTATTATTTCGTGAGACGCGAAGTGCCGAGAGCATCGGGGAACTCGAGCCCACAGAAGTGCCGAGAGGATCAGAGTTGTTCTTCAGAGGAGACACGTGGCGAGAGATCCCGCAGAGTCGGGGATCGGGGAATTGAAATTCTCGTGCACATGGAAGCAGGAATCGCGATATACCGATACGCGATTTCCCGATGGAGCTGAGGACTATAGTGGAGTACAGGTGGAAAGATATCACAAGTCCGAAGGATGTGTGCTCGTCGACATTGCAAATGCCGAAACTCCGATGGGGGGTTTGGCTCTGGTCGTGCAAGGACAGGTCATATGGATCATGTTTTAGCTGGTAGGGGCTAGTCCCTAGGAAAGGAGCTCAACACACATCGGGATATCGGGGATCCCAGATACAAGGAACTCGCGCACTCCAAACTCGCGAATCCCGAATCCCCGAAATCCCGAAACATTCATCACATACCTCCATTTACCTATCCCCTGCCGCCACGTCCTTGTTTCCCGTACCATGACATCTGCATTTTCTTTTTGGCCACTGTGTTCCTCCACCTGTCTCATACACTTCAAAACTCTTGGATCCTGTCACTCATATCCGCTCTATTGTTTTCCCTGCCCGATCATCGTCCATTCACCACTTCACGTCAACTCGTCAGTCCTACCATGATCCCTCCAAGAAAGATTCAAATGGTAAAATATGAAGGTTTCCATGTCCTGTAGCTACAGAGTCGGCCAGGGCCTTCCCCGATCCCAATGGAACAGTTATTGCGGCAGTTGATGGTGGTTGAACATCGTTTCCTTCATAAATGGAAAGTCTAAAATTGACTGTAAGCTTGTCAATTCTTTCTCAGGTCCTTTGGAATGTGATTGCATCTGACTGAAGTCCATGACTGCCCAGAGACTGCAGGCGCAGTAAGCATACAGACGTAATGTTTTCAATGCCATGTCTCGATTTCGCTTCCAGTATTTTTGTTCCAAGTATATGTAGGCATTTTTGCCACTTTTGTAAGCATCGATGGTTGAGCAGAGCTCCCTGGTTGTAAAATTTTAATGAAGCATTGTTATTCTGGTTATGTACGAGCTTTGGAGACTTCTTGCCTTATGAATGCCAGTTTCTATCATA
>JASDQU011249510.1:0-14332 GCA_032191745.1 Picea mariana
TCATGATCCCATAAGCAATAACCAAAATCATTAACACCGTATCCAATAAAGGTACACTTCTTGGATTTTGCCTCAAGCTTTGTTCTATTTTCTTTATCAATATGGAAAAATGATTCACAACCGAAAGTCTTCAAAAAAGAATATTTTCCCTTTTTACATGTCCATGCCTCCTCTGGAATTCTACCATCCAAAGCTCTTGAAGGTCCTTTGTTTATTAAGTAAACAACATTATCTACAACATCTTCCCATAACTGTAAGGGAAAACCAGCATGCAATCACATACTCCTTGCATGCTCCATGATTGTCCTATTCATCCTTTCTGACACACCATTTTCTTGTGGTGTTCCTAGAACTGTCTTCTCTCTATGAATCCCATGGTATGAATAGTAATCATCAAATTCCTTGTTGCAATATTCACCTCCATTGTCTGATCTGAGACACTTCAACCTTTAAATGATCTACAACAGACCCACCTTCTGACATATTCACATTAAATAATCTCTTCATTAGAAATACCTTATTAGACGCCAAGGGATTTTCATACGATTTAGCCAATGTGTCCATCAGCTCCTTCATTGTCTTTTCTTTCAAAATATTGAAGGCCATCGATGCTGTCAGGCTCAGTCGTATTGTTCCTAGTGCCTTTCTGTCAAGAACCTCCCATTCTTCGTCCTTCATGGTTGTCACCTTCTTTGCTATTCCACCCAATGGTAGGAATAGATCCTTTTGATATAAATAATCTTCCATCTGCATCTTCCATAACTGGTAGTTTTGGCCATTAAATTTTCCGACCCTAAACTTTCCATCTTCCACCATTGCTCCCACTCGAACCAGGAACCCTCTTTTCCTATGAGTTACCTTTCTCTCTGATACAAGTTGTTAGAAAAACAGGATCGCAGAGCAATAAAATAAAACAAATGCGGAAATGAAACATAGAAGACACACAATACAATAGAAACACAGATATACGTGGTTCACCCAGTGTGGGCTACGTCCACCAGAGAAATTTCCAAGTCCTTCCTTTATTATTATCCAGCAAATGAAGGGATACAACCTACAACACACCTTTTGTAACTTCCTCTTCTTTCTCTCACAGTCTTCTAACTCAGAATACAATATTCGCAATGATACATAACCACAATACATTTCCCTCATAAAATAGGGTTTCCTTCTAGGGAAAAAAAACCTAACATAAATTCTACTGTTAGATCTACGACCTTATAATGAACGATCAAGATTTACTATGAAATTACACTATACATTTACAAGGCAATTTTTCTTCGGGGGCTTCACCCCTGGAACCCACAGAGGGGGTAACCCCCCTCTTCACTCCCCCGCGTGGAGGAGTGTACATTGTTCTAGGGTGTAAATTATTCATGGGGTATAAACACAGTTGAAAACAAAGACCTTTGAATCAGGAAGATAATCAGGCTCCACAACAAACACCATCTCCTTGTTGCCACATGTCATAATTATTAGTAACCTCATATGACAGTTGTAAAGGAAACATTTGGAGATGTCCTTCCATATCATAAATGGGATATTTATTAGAACCAAACACATCCCATTTTCATCTCCCAACATGTATGAACTCATCAATATTATCAACCATGCCATTAGCTTTATCATAACATGAAGGGTTTAGTACATCCAAGGATTCCCTTACTTCTTCACCTTCTGAATCATAGAATAGGTTATCATCAAAAATCTAAAAAGGAAACTGAGTAATCTTATTCTATTATTCTTGTGTAGGAGGGATAGGATCATGGATGGCTTCATCAGAGGGAGGAGTACACATTAACACTTCATCATCATGTTTGATATCTTTTGGCTCTCGCTCTTCAACCAGGTCCTCATTATCTTCGGTAGAATCATGAGTAAATTATTCCTCTTCCTCGAGGGATTGGTAACCTCCTTCATAAATATCTTATTACGTATTTTAGGGTTCTTGGTATTGAGCATGGTATGCACCCCTAAGATCCTCTACAATATCAGTTGTGAATCATTCGTCCTCTAGGGCTATTTCAATATTTTGAAGGGCATCCTCATAAGTCTCGCACTATGGTTTTATGAACTCAAGAAACCTACTGACGAGATCTATGAAAGAGGATATACCTTTTTCTTTGCAACAACCCTTGAACCATTATTGTACAAATTATGGCAAGGAAATTATGAACAATTTTATCAGTAGATCCTCCCCTTCAAATTCTATTTCACTTATATACTTCAAGAATTATACAATCTGAGTAATTGGGAAGCCTTTAAATCTTGGACACTTTTTCAACCATTTTATATCAAAATAATGTGGGTATCCTTGAAAACTTTCAAAATCAATAGACAGATACACTTTCTCCCAGGGCGCCATGATCCCATATCTTGGATATATCACAAAGTTGAGAGTAAGGTGGCACCTTTGAAAAGGCCAGTGGGGTAGCTAGATAACCTATTAAGGATTATCAAAGGGAGTGAGGGAATCACCCTCAATGGAGTCACCAGGTAAGATTTGTAAGATCAAGGCTTTGAGGGAAAGGCTTACCGAAAACATTTCGTTGATGAATATTGACTCGGTGTTCCACGGTAGCGGCGCCAAAAATGTTATAGCGTAATTTGTACTTGCCCAAAGCCCAAGGCAAGTGAAACGAGATTGGAGTAATAAGGGGGTGACCTATCAATGTCACCTTAATAGGAAAACCCTTTTTTTTTAGTATTAGGATAAAACTACCCCAAGGGAGACATCCCTAGTGACCTAAAGGGTTGTTTAAATGAAGCAAAGATGAAAATATTAACCCCCTTCTCACTAGTCACTTAAATCAAAGATATCACAAAGTTTATGTCTCAAGGGATGAAGCAAGTGTAGAAGATGAAGTGTACCTACCCAGATCAAGACAAAAAGAATATATATGGTAACTTCAAGTACAAAAATGGTATTAGTGCTTCAATAAGACAATAAACTAGTGGAACATATGCTAGTTGATATAATATCAAGGACGACCTGGCCAGTTTCTTACAAAATTAAATTTTGGAAAAAATAAAATAAATTTGCATGTAAAGACCCGCATAGGGGTGATGTCACCCCCTTCTAGGGTTACGTTGGACCTCTATCATGGAACGTCGGGCTCATGGAGTAAAACGTTGGTCCTCCAAAGGAAAAGCCCCTGCCCACATGTGCCAATAACCTCAGGATTACCCCCAAGGTGACAACCACTGCATGTATAAATGTCTAGGGTTGTATGGGTGACGTCAAAGGCCTCCAAAGGCTAGCATTTAAGTGGGAAAGGAACAACCACTTGAGTCTAGGTCCACCAAAGTGCCTCCAAAGGAAGCAGCCTTCTTCTTCTTGGGATAACTCCTTCATCTTCATCCTGCCCTATGGCTGGTGTCTTAGCATCCATCAAATGGGTTTTGATCCCTTATGAAGGTCTGAGCTAATCATCCCTTCGTGTACCTATTAACCGGGCAAGGTCTTGTGCAGACAACAAGTATTCCCTCCAAGGGTCCATAAGTCATAGGCATCATAATATCTAAATCACATATAATAATTAAAATGCCCAAACATGTGCATTAAACCCCCCCTAAACCCAAAGAAATTCTCAAAACCTTATGCAACTTGACAAGTCTAGGGTTTGGAATGGTCTCAAGGTGTCGTATTGGGCCAGTTTCCCTTAAGTCAAGGTTGTTTCCCTAGTGGAGATTGATCCAAATCATGAAAGCGTATGAGGTGGTGAAGGGAAAAACTTTGGGCATGGGGTGCATGTGATAGAAAGGAAATGTAACACTGACCTATGGTTTCCTTTGTTGAGGATGAGTTGCACCTTGTCATGGATACAAATGTTTCCAAGCCCATTGATTTCCATTTATTTTTGTCTTTTCTTTCTTCTTTTGGCTCTCTTTATTCAAGCTACAAGGAAAGAGTTGATGGCCATCTCCCTAGCTTGGTGACTAGCTAGTGGCAGTGTCACCCACAAACATTTCATGGAAATGAGAAGGTTGGCTCGTGATGAGACCCCCTTTCTCTTGGCCATGCAACCAAGAGCCACTACCCTGGCTTGGTGACCAGTTGGGTGGTAGTGTCATACTGCTACATGTTCATGGTGATGATAGGCCAGCTCA
Source organism: Picea mariana (assembly GCA_032191745.1). Lineage (NCBI taxonomy): Eukaryota > Viridiplantae > Streptophyta > Pinopsida > Pinales > Pinaceae > Picea > Picea mariana. The sequence continues at coordinate 4,111 of JASDQU011249510.1, forward strand.
TGATGATACCTCCTATCCACCAATAAATTCCTTGAGTGTTTTATTCATATGTGGGTCCCCTTTTCTTGCTGAGAAGTATTTCAGTGCTTTCTCGAGGATCCCTGGGTAAAGCATCTCAAAGGTTTAAATTTGGCTCTTTATGTTTTCTAGCTACATTTCCCCCTGGGCCTTTAGCCCCTTCTTCCCATGAGGTAAGGTACAACCCTTTCCAAGTGGAGCCTTACCCAATGCCCAAAAATGTGGATAGATGGAGGGGATAAAGATGGAAAATGGTAAGTATGGAGGGAACGTGCGATGACTCTTCATAGATCCACTAAGTAACAACCTATCCTAAAAAGAAACCAACTTACTAGGGCACCATGCGACCCTCCCATATTTGAACAAGGCAAAGATCATAAAGTCAAGAAAATGTTATGAAATCCAGAAAGATTCAATGAAACATGTTTAAATGTTTTAAAAATCGGAGTGATACATACCATAATACCTGGACATATTACCTCTTGGAGCAAGACTCATTGCCATTTTAGGACCAAGCTGGTGTGATGAATACTATTTCCAGTGATATCTGGACTGCACTGAAGAAAAGAGGGGCCCTTTGGGGCCATGCTTAAGTCATCTGGATCTCGGCACTCCATGTCTAGGACCTGTGGGCCTCAAGACATGATCTCCTTAGTTATCCCTAGGCTAGGGGATAAGATGTAGTAAAGGGAATAAATATTTGTCCAATAAACTAGAATTCCATTTTATGAAGGAAAAGAACTAAAATACTTTTTGATTCCTAGGTGGAGGTCTACTAAATTCATCAAGATTGCCAAAATCTAGAGTAATTTTTCTATCGAAATATTTGGCACTTAATTCTAGAAACTTGTAAGTGAGTCAGGGAGTCCAACTTTTGGATCACATTTCCAGATGATGCATTAGTGCTCAATAATACCTCTTCTAGGTCTCTTAGATATTGATAGTAGAATGAATTCCTTAGGATTAAGCCAATTTCTTCCAAAGCTTAGGACACTGACTCTTGTGAAAAATCATGCAACTGCCAAAAAAACACAGTTAGCATCAAGCTTGTTTTACACAACATAGATACTATTTGTGTTTTGGTACACAATAGATATGTTTTGGTACAATAAGCAATGTATTGTATCCAACTTGGAAAGGAAGTCCCTCAATTGAGAGAACCATGGTGAACATCAAGAGAGGACTGAGAGTAAAGTGAACTACATCATCGATGAGATGAATAGTATGAAGACCAATTTATTCCTTGCATTCACTTAATGGACTTGTTTTGTTAGTGTCCAATAAGGAAAAGGAAAGAAGAATCTAAAGTTGATTCATTAGGAAGGGGGGAAATAATGTTTAGGTTTTGTCATTTCACGTTGGCATCCACTAGTTTAAGTTTGACTCTGTTTTTATGTCAACCTAGCTATGCCATAACTTATTTGGCAATTGGTTGTAGTAAAATTTTGTTTTTGGAATGTTTGAATATATGATTTTACCAAGATAATTCTTTAGTGATAGGCTCTAGATAGTCCCATATTCCAACTTTTTAGGTTGTTTGCAAAACATGGTTTAGTTAGGCTCCAAACTCTCTCCCTATCTCTAGTCTTTTTGTAACATTGTATTTTTAATAGAATATTTATGTGTACCGAAAAAAACATTATTAAAATGCTTATTTGTGCTTAAATAACTAAAAGCATGGGGAAATAAATTCTTAGTATTAAAATATAATTAAAGTCTAAATCTTCAACTCATAATAATAATTGTGCTACTCAATTTTACCAAGTAAATCTATAGGAAAATGTGTCAAACATAATTCCTTATAGATCTATGAAAGTCAGGTGTCTAGTGTAATTCTTAACAAATTTGAGAATAAGGTAGTTGTGCCATGTACATATTGATCTTGTTTCATGTCGATGTGAAGCAGTAACACTGTATTGAATATGTGGAAAGGTATAGAAAACATAATCTTGGTCAAAATGTTATTTCTCTTTATTTGAATTGATAACTTCATGAATGGCCATGAAAACAAAACCATTGATTTGCTATTTAATCTCTCAAAGAACATACAAAGCTCTTGGTATATTTATATGGCGTGAAAAACATAAGTAAAACCAAATTGTAGTGCATTTTATTGTAGATGTAATAAGATTTATATGCATAAAGTTTTCCTGAGACAAGGAAATGAGATTTTATAGTTATAGAAACATTTTGTTCTTCATAGCATATGTAACTTTATTTTTACACTCATGTTTGCCTAAAAATAGACATGGACATAGAAGGAGAGGAGACTAAGACTAATAAACAAGTTGCAACACCAAAGAGAGGGGAATAAAACTCAAACTACATGGAACTAATGACAATGGACTCAAATTACTATATGGTCTAGTGACACAATCGATACTCTCTTACAAGACTCTAGAATGTAGAAGAACTTTTGTCTTCGATAGTGTTATTATGATATGTACTTGCATCACCCATCAAACATGTGAAATTTGATTGGGATTTTGGAATGCCAACAACGCCCAGAAATGTGTCTCTGATGGATTAGAGTATGCCCACAATATCCATCATAGTAGGTCGACCTTCAAGAGAATATTGTGTGCAAAGAAAACCCATACTTATGGATTCACTAAGGCAGTTGAGATCCTTGACTACTTGAGTGCTTGTACTAATCATTCTCAATAGACTATTGTCCACCACTTCCCCTAGTTGATTTGGAAAACTACTACCCACCCATTTCTGCAAGTTCATTCCTTCCACAAACATGTTGTGGGTAGGCTTCTTTCCTGTTAACATCTCCAATAACACTATTCCATAGCTATAAACATCACCTTTTGTTGTGACATGACCACCCAATCCATATTTTTCATTCAAACATTCTCATCATAAGGTTTCTAATTCAAAATGTTTAATAAAAATATGAAAATCATGACAATGTCTAACATGCCATCTAGTTCAAATAATACCTGGAGGAATGTAGCGTGTAGATCCCTTAAGTGAAAGTGTAGAAGTGAAAGTTGAATCCTCATCATTTTCAAAACATATGGTCACAATCCCAAATTCTATTAAATATTATGTGATATCTTCACCAAGAAGCACGTTGTTTGGTTTCAAATCGCAATGGATCACTTGCATGAAACAATGGTGTTGGAGGTACGCCATGCCTTGGGCAATGTCTATTGCTATATTCAACCTTTGAATCAATGTCAAACCAATTTCTACTTCACCATCAGGATATAACCACTTCTCCAAGCTCCCATTTGGCATAAATGGAAATATCAAAGCTTTCATTTGGAGATCTGAATAAGATGTTATGAATCTAATCAAACTCTGGTGCCTAACTCTACCCAATACTTTGCACTCTTTTTTAAAACTTTTGTGAGCCCCTTCATTTTCTAAATTGAGAATCTTGACAGCAACGACTATGCCATCATTCAGAACTCCTTTGTACACTTTCCTAAAACTACCCACTCTTAACAAGTTAGCATTGCTAAATCCGTTTGTTGCAGTGATGAGCTCTACATAGGAAATTCTTCGATGCCCCACATTTAAGGATGCCCCATCCTCTATAGAAATATTCCTCTTATGATTTTGTCTCCACAATATTCATACAAATAAACACAATACAATAATGACTTCAATTCCAATGCTAGATATGAGAACTTTTTTTTAGATGAGAAACACTTTTATGATTGAGAGCAGAGCACATTGACAAATTTACCCAAAGTCCACAAAGACTAGGATTTCCCATAAATGCTTTGGCACTAAGATTTTTGAAAACTCCTCCTTTCAAGACTTGAAACGAAGTCAAGCAGAACAAGAAAATAAAATTTGAGGATGACTTTAAATGGACAAATGGACCCCTCCTACAGTGAAGTTGCTTCCTAATGGTTGAATACGAAAGACACTATCGACGTGTTAAGTCTTGAGTGCTTTATAGCTATCGAGTATCAATGACTCTCTCCACATGTCGTAAACTCAAGTTTCTTGCCATCTGTTTAGCACCAAGGACTCTACATGACACTCTTGAAATAACATCAACACAAGAAGAAAATAAATTAAGAAAAAGAAATATGGTTTGGGAAGAGATTTTTTGTTGTCACAAAATTGATCGCTTTGTGATTTTGTGAGAGATTTTGTGATTGACATGATACTTCACAATATACATTAAACCCTCTTGCAATGAATTATGTATTACAATTTAATTCATTGGTGTATATAGCGATCGATTATTCGTGTAGTTGTTCTTTATGTGACATACAACCTATATTCCAATTGACTCAATGTTTAGTTCATTCCATTATTTCAAGGGATTTAGAACACAACTCCAACTATGTATATCCATCAAGACTAGAATTTCTATTGCATCCAAATCTGAAAAGAAAGATTCTTCCCTTTTTTGTTCCATGCATCAGAGTTTCACGTGATCGACTTTATTTGGAGAGCATCACATATTGTTCCATCACCAATTAAATAGGGTAAGTTCACGCTTAAGCACCAAAACTCTGTATTTATATGGGTTCCCTGCAACCTAGAACCGCATTGTTCCGATTCCTTTGATATTTCAGGTTTTAGAGTTAAGAAGAGAGGCCAATTCCTTTGATATTTCAGGTTTTAGAGTTAAGAAGAGAGGCATGGTAATGATGAGGATGAGCACAATATAGAAAGTTATGGTATTCACATTGGCAGTGTAGGCGACAATAATGGGTGGTGCAGAAGCTACCTTCTACTACTCGACGGTGATCTCTGATATGGTCCCTTGCCTTTCCTATGTTACGGGGAGCTCTGCTAACCCATAGTGGCATGTTGCAACAACGTTAAGACTCTCAACTTGGCCACCCAGACTACTCCAGATAGACAAGCAATGTGCAGGTGCATTAAATCTTCTACTTCTTCCTACCATTACAACTCCTCCAAGGCCGAAAAAATACCTTATCTCTATGGCATATAGTTTTTGAAGCTACAAAAGCTACAATTTTTTATTCTCTTCATAGATATGTATAGCATCCAGGAGAATGTGACTACAATAAGGAATGGATTTTTGAAACAAGTTGGGAGAGAAACGAACTAGGTTCAAAATTTTGAATTTGAATTTGAGACAAAGCGGGATTCGAAACCCCTATCCCATCACACAGTTGCCAACGCATCTATAATACATCCTTCAACATCCCGCAATACGCTCCAAATGAGGTGGCTACCATGGAAAGGAGGTGCACTGTGCAACAGGGTCAGTGCAATAATACCAATGTGAGAACCAAGGAGATCTAGTGTGCCAGAAAAATTGGGTCCATTTGCCGGAAGCTATGAGCATGACTTATGCCCATCCAACCTACACCATTGGGCATGGAGTGCTCTAACTAACACATGAACCATGCACTAAATCAATAATTAGATTAGTGCATCATGGATAATTCTTTCCATTCCTGTAGACCACCATTCCATTGAAGAAGGTGTGGGTATGATGGGACTATAATGAATCCGACCACTTTCTCACGTAAAGTTAATTCCCTCCCACCCATCCTTAAATAATGGAGCTTTTAAAACATACCTTCAAATATCCCATCAATGCCCCCATAAAGCATTATTTTTCCTTGTCGAACCTCTTTACACAAACCTCCAACGTTTTTGAAATCTTGTAGAGAAATTTGGGTCGGCTTACTTTTAAACACAACTTTTGACTTTATAAAAAAGTATGGTTTGATATGTTATTTTTAAATAATAAAATATGTAAGTAAATATTTTTAAAATTACCTTTAAATTTTAGAAAGGAAAAAATGTTTTAATAATAATAATAATCTATTTTTAAGGTCATGTCAAGCCACACACCAAATTGGTGTATGAGACTCCTTGTTTGTGGGATGAATTAATATGAAAACATTGATGATGTGAAAAATAATTTTAAAAGATATTTTGGTCAGCAAATTTTCTAGAGAACTTTTGACTTTAAACATTTTATATTGCATCTTCCGAAAATTAATAGAAAAACATTCATGATGTAGAAAAAGATTTTTTAAAGATATGTTAATTTTCTAGAGAACTTTTGACTTGAAAATATTTTGGTCGGCTAATTTTCTAAAGAACGTTTTACTTAAATATAGTTTGGTTGTCTAATTTTTTAGAGAAATTTTGACTTGCAAACATTTTGATATTGCATCTCGGTAAATGGATAGGAAAACATTGATGACGTAGAAAAATATTTTTTAAAGATATGTTGGTCGGCTAATTTTTTAGAGAACTTTTGACTTAAAGATATTTTGGTCTGTGCATTTTCTAGAAAATATTTGACTTGTAAACATTTTATATTGCATCTCCTTAAAATTAATAGGAAAACATTGATGATGTAAAAAAATAAATTCACAAAACTGGGGGTATACGTGGTTTGTACACTGGAAAATAGTGATTTTCACATGGGTGAATAGCATATTACAACAAAAGTGTTTTTTTTTGGATGAATATGATGAAGGAGAGTAGGATTTAGGTTAGCAAGATAGGGGATGGACTAGGCCATGTCACAAATGAAAATGTAGTGTGGCAATTTGTGCTATAACAATTAGCAACATTATTAGGCTTCCTCCAAATGTTCTTAGCTTATGCTCACTTAGCCTTTCAATATACATGTTCACGAGTGCAAATGTAAAACATTTCAAGCTCTTTCTAAATTGGTGCAATAAATCCACCAATGGATGTAAGGAATAATTTTCCTTCTTCATCCATCACTCTAAGATGATTCATGAATGGCATAATGGTTAAACTCTTGGATGTAGGCTTATATCATCTATTAGACTTCTATCAAAGATATTTTCAAAATTATTGTTGTTCCTTCCATTAATTGATATAATAACAATTGTTATTGATTGAGACTTTGAGCTTATCCTCAAGGAGGGATTCTGTGGCATCAAGAATCTTTCTGTAGTAACATTATTTCTCCCACTGAAGCAAATCTTTTCATCACATATGCAACATTGCAAAGGAAACAATGTAATTTTTATCTATAGATTGTTATATTTCATAAAGGGAATCTCACTACTTAAACCAATCATAAGTGATAAGGCATTCATTTGATTTTCATAAGGTAACCTTGCTCAAGCCTCCTCCTAAAGGTTTTACTTGAATGGTAACATGCAAAGTTGTCATCAAGATTGTCAAAGTTTGCAACAAATGGGCCATGTCAACTAATTGACCCTCATGGAAATTAAATATCATATTAAAGAAAACAACTTTGGCCTTGAATAGCTTAAGGAAAACTCTCACTTCATTTCCATTTTTCATCTCAAAGAAAACACGACCATACATTATGTAATGAATCAATAAGTAGTTGTAAACATGGATTAAATTTGAGCATGTCACAACCCATCAAAAGGATTTGAGCCCGTCCTACAAAAGTGTGATGAAAAATATGATTGTCCCATATGTAATGAATCAATAAGTAGTTGTAAACATGGATTAAATTTGAGCATGTCACAACCCATCAAAAGGATTTGAGCCCATCCTACAAAAGTGTGATGAAAAATATGGTTGTCCCAAAAAAAAACTCATTTTCCCATATGATGGGAATTTTGAATTATAACCATTTTTATGAAATTTTAATATGCACCATGTACTTCTTTGAAAACATGTAAAAACTCATTTTCATTTTTACATGTTTTCAAAGAAGTGCATGGTGCATATTAAAATTTCATAAAAATGGTTATAATTCAAAATTCCCATCATATGGATGTCTTCGGTGAGTGATACATCCAAGGATAACTTTGTTTACGTTGCAACTTTCCCTTGAGTTTGAAGTGGGGGATTTGGTGACATGCGAAGTGAAATGGACCATAGGAGTCAACGTCGTGGCTATGTGCATAGTAAATGCATATTAAATCATTTGTCAAATAGGAAATAGTTTGCAACTTGCATCCAATGTAAATGGTGGGTTATGAGTAATGGATAATAATACATCGGTGACCACACTGAATCCACACATACTCCTGCATTTAATTAGCAGTGAGTTGAGATTCAAGATTTGGTGGGTGGAAACAAATAATATTTGTCTTGCGTGTTGGATCATAATCATATCTCGTCTCATCTCATGCTTCTCTTCTAACTCCATAATCTTGTCCATTCTCAATTTGACAATCCACGTAGAACGAATGTTGAGGTATTATGGTAAGTGACTCTTCTATACTCACCCAATGTTGTTTCTTGCTTCTTGTTTTGTTCAAGCTTGATTCCCTTACGATTCACAAGCTTTGTTTCACAATTTTATTATGTAGGATTGTACCCACCATTTGATTTTTCATAAGATCTTGCAACATACATTGAGTCAATGGTCCACATTGTGTACATACAAATTTTAAATGTAATGTATTGGTTATATGGTTTTTGACTTTTACCGTTTTCTTTTCCATAATCTCTTGTAACATACATTTAGTCAGCAGTCCATAATGTGTGCCTAAAATTTTTAAATGTAATGTATTGTTCGTATGGTTTTTGGCTAAAAGTATAGAATATGTAGTGAAATCCATAAACCCTACAAACAATATGATCAGTGGGGGAAATCTAGATTCTAAAATTTTAGATGTATTTTAATAGCTTAGTCACCTTAGCTTTGGCATTGGTTTTTACAAACAAAGTTCGGGTATGAGAAATGTAGAGAAATTTTTAACAAATGTTCAAAAAGTTGCCCTAATACTTTTGTGAGAAGTGGTTTAAGGAATTTTCTTTGAGCTGGAAATAAGCACCTTCATTAGGTGTTTGCTACAAAATTCTAAGTGTTTCATTGGGTGGTCTATTTACAAGGAGGCTACACAAGTTTTGTGAACTTGGGGTTGGCACAATATTTGGGGAAACTTCCTTGGAATAAGACACAAGTGAATGTGGTCCCAAAGGAGAAATGGGTCTGTGCAAGCTAGCAAATGGGAATTATAAAATATGTGTGCAAGTAGAAAATATCTTTGAAAATGTATTAACATATGTGTTTTTCTATACATACAAATCTGTAAATAAGGTGTACCTTAAATGTTTTTTCATGTAGATTTAGATTTTCTTAGATTTGAATTTTCTTGGATGATGCTTATTTTTGGTTGAATTTCACACATAGATAAGCTTTCGTGGATGATGTTGAAGAAAAAAACGATAACAAAATTCAACTAGAAGGGCATTGCATTTGTTAAAAGAAAAAATGTTTTGGGAGTGGGAATCAACCTTTTGATATTGCAAGGTAGTTGTGAATTAGCCGCGGGATTTGTTGTTTTGGATTCTAATTTGGTAAAGAATAGGTTTGTTTGTGTATTTTTATATTTCCTTATTTTATTGATGTAATATAGGTATAATTTATTGAGAAATGTTAAGAAAGATTAAAAACAACTAAATTAATTGTTGATGAGTTTGGCATCCCTCAACACTCTAATCAACCACTTTGGCTAAAATGAAATATATTATCAACCAATCTCATTTATGTTTATGTTTTATCTTTAATTTATTTCTGGTATGAAAACATCTATTTGATATTTTTCAAGTAGCTTAGTAAATCTTAAAGTGATATTTTGCAAGCTAGTTTGCTAATGTTAAAGTGATATTTTGGATTTACTTATTTCTTTACTAAGCATAAATTTAATTGAAAATGTAATATTTTATTTAACATATTTTAAAAATATATATAATTAGTTTAATATTTTCTATTTAAATGTAATTATTTAAAAACGTTTAATCATGAAATAACTTGATGAATATATACCTTTCTAAGTGAAATTAAAACCCATCCTTAAAATTTAATTACTAAGTGCTCTTATACCAAGTGTGGAATGCACACATGCGGATGCCTTTTATTTCTTAACAAGTCACTATATATCATGGAAAGATAAACCATGAATCTACTCAGACACAAATACACAATCATGGAATAATCAAGCCAAAGGATTTGGGCAGCTGATCAACTCTAAATTTGCATTAAATTTTTTTTTGAATGATTTCTACCTTTCAACGATTTCACCCTTTCAAAAACCCTAATTTCTGGAAGTTCGCTCTGTCACACACCGTGAAGGAGTGGTCCCCCATTTGACGTGCATACCCAATATGAAACGAGAGTTTTCACATTGTGCGTATACATTGCCTTTTGTTGTGATTACATTAAGAAGGAATTGGAAATCTCTACATAAGTAGTGGGAAAAGACAAGATCCCAATCTCAGAAATCTTCAATGGAAAAGTCATCAAAGGATGGTATGAATTCATTGGGCCATG
>JASDQU011249510.1:14352-25349 GCA_032191745.1 Picea mariana
TGTGATTACATTAAGAAGGAATTGGAAATCTCTACATAAGTAGTGGGAAAAGACAAGATCCCAATCTCAGAAATCTTCAATGGAAAAGTCATCAAAGGATGGTATGAATTCATTGGGCCATGGAGAGGAGCGAGCATTATACAGGGTTCTGAGACTATGGGAGGAATTATACTAGTGCATTGATGGAGCCAAGCAATTTATATGTATTGCATTGAAGAGCTCTAGAGGGATAAATCTTTTCAATTGATTGTTTCTCACACTCAAATTATCATCAAGAGAAATTCCCAAGCTCTGGAGGAATGTGGCATCTAAAATTATTTGAAACAAGTAGAATGTATCCAACTTTCTACCACCTTCCCAACCAATATGGTAGAATTTCAATAAATCAATTTGGTTTTATAAATAATGAAAGAATAAATCAATTCCAGTAGCCGTTGCAAAAATTATCTCCCAATTTACGTACCCGTTGACACAATTTCTTCATAATTCCAAAAAGTATCTCACACGTAATTAACTAGTGATCCACAAGAATGACATTTTGTTTTCCTATAGCCACTGCCCATTTCACACGGCTAAAAGGTATCTCACACGAAAAACTATTGCCACTTTTTAATCATGGACGCAATGGTCATGAGATTTTTATTCAAATATCCCATCAATGGTCATGAAAAGTATGGTCTAACATGTTGGAAAAGAAATTCGGGTCGACTGACTTTTAAATACAACTTTTGAACTTATCAAAAACTAACCTGTCACAATTAAACAATTCAATAAAAATGTTTTTTATTTTTCATCAAGAGTTTGATCTACATAGTTATTTTAAATACTTTGCTTGCAGGTTGGATTCAAGTTTCTTCCCCACTGTTGAGTACGAATGGCTATTTGGACATGTCGAGTCAAGTTTCTTTCTAGCTATCAAGCACCAATGACTCTCTTTCAAAATGATGCCATTTGTTGAATACGAAATGACTCAGTTCAAGTCATTGTTGAAACGAAGTGAAGCAGAAAAAGAAAATAAAATTTGAGGATGACTTTAAATGGACAAATGGACCCCGCCTACACTAAAGATGCTTCCCAATGGTTGAATACGAAACAAACTATTGACGTGTTAATTCTTGAGTTCTTTCTAGTTGTCAAGAATCAATGACTCTCTCTCCACATGACGTGAAGTTGCTTAGTGTTAAAATAGGGCCCATGATGCGATGATGGGAATAAATTGATATATTTAGAAGGACTCAAGCAAAGGATCAATTGGACGAGAAAAACAGACCAAAATTTTATAGCCTAAATTTATACCTTAAAGTCCAGAGAGGAATCCACAAGACAATAGAAGCAAGAATACACAATTTGCCTAAGATTTGAGCCTTTGTGGTGCCTTTTTGGAGATCCTCACATGACACATAATAGACAACTTGTGAGGATCATCACGAGACACATAGTAGACAACATGTGAGGATCCTCGTGGGACACATAGTAGACAATAAGTGTGGATCCTCACAGGTCAATAGTAGCACAACAAGCGAGGATGTGTAAAACTTTTATATTGGCGGAGTTACGAAGAGATAGGCAAGGGATGAGTTGTATCTTTATAGAAAGGGCCTAGGAAATCACAACTTCAAGTCTCTAGTGGTATCTAGAATATCTAGAAGCTCTTCCAAGCCTCCTTCAAGAGAAATATAACAAAGGCAAGTCTTGGGAAAAAAGAGAGAGGAAGAATTGAATAGTATTGTTATGTTGTCTAACAACAGGTATCCATCATCACAACTAGAATTTAGTGAAGGCTAGCCCAACCAAGGAGATGCAAGGAAAAAATAAGTTAAAGAATCTTGCATCAACATTTGAGGTATGCATGTATTGATGTAATTTATCTTATATTGTTAATAGACCATTGGTTTTTCCTCGTGAATGTTTGTCTTTTATGTATAAATGTTCATATCTGGTTTAATTTGCTATCAAATCCCTATAAAAACTACATAATTGCATATCAAATCCCTAGCGTATGGTTGTAGGTATTTCATCTAATCCAGACTGTGTTGAATGGAACAAAAGGATCATTATTCAACTGCTATAGAGTGTGACTGAATTGTAGGATAAGCAAGAAGAATCTTCACATAGGGCATGAATCCAATAGGTGAATAATGTCATTAATGGGCATAGAGAGGAAAAGTAATATTCCATAGCCTTGAAGGTAGAGATGTGTAGATAGCCTCATGCTTGATGTGAAAGAGAACAAGGAGTTTAGGAGATGAGGTGTGAATAATCTCTATGTTCCAAGCACGGGAGTTCTTGGGAAGGATTTTCTAGATATGATTTAGCTACATGTTTAAAAGTACTAAGAGCAAGAAATCTACTTTTTATATCAGAGTTCACAGTGAAAGCATGATACCAATTCAAAGAAATTGGAGATAGAATAGTGAAGGTTCTTTCACTTGAAAAATGCCACTGAATGAAAACATACTTCCATTGGGAATGGTATTGAGTGATAAAAGTATGGATTCATGTGGAATTTATAAATGAAGTAAAGAGAATTATTTCCCAAAATTGGGAAATCCAGGGGACAACTAGAATTAATAGCAGGGATGTGGAATGATTTTGGTTAAGTTGATTCAATGATATTGTGATAGTAAAGTGATGTAATGTTGTGATCTACCTCATTCCAATGTTCTATAAGGTTTCATAAAGGTAAATTTTGGATAGGACTTCCTAAGAGAGGCTCCTTTAAATAGAGCACATTGGTTGGATTGCAGAATGGCCAAGTGGAACATGGTTGGAAAGTGTTCATACCAGGGAACAATAGTGCAAATGAGTAGAATGGGAACACACAATGCAACAAGGATCTGAAGAAATTCAAGGAAAACCAACTACAACATAAATAAATAAATAATAAGTGAACTGAAACATAAATGCACTAGCATGCAAGATGCATACAATGAGGTTATATGCATTAGCAGGCATGCTAACAGTGAATGTTTGGTTCATATCGATGCACATTTGTGCATATATACATGCTTGGATATACACATGACATGCTTGTGGACTTAGAATAGTCTATAGTTATATACATGCAATACTAATGTTATATTGAGCATGACTAATGATGTATTATGTATTCGGGAAAAAATGATATAGCATGGTTAAAGAGGTGGATGCTACTATTTATATCTATATGAAGACCCATGAGGGTGGTAGGAATGATGATAAAATGACGGAGGATAAAGAAACGAGCTTCTACAAATACCATCTGATGAGATAACATCAAGTAGTTTGATAACAACCGTGCAGGTATTCATTTGATTGCTTTCAATGTTGAAGGGGATTGAGGTAAGACTTTCCTCAGTTAATTTTTCAATATTTAAATTGATATGTAATGGATGAAGGCCTAGCATATGTAAATGTTGTTGATGCTAGAATGCATTCAGATAAAATTTAGTTACATATTTTGTTATGATTGGTTATGAGATCATAACTAGGTCAATTCAAGAGACATACTCTTGCTATAACAATAAATATCCATAGAGTTAGTCATGTGTGAGACCATGAGATGGTTGGATATGGAAGGGATATAGAGCTATGTGAGTGTTCAATGGTATCTACTTTATATCTAATTCTTCAATTGCAACCTCTTTTCTGAAACTGAAGAGCACTTAAGAATTATATTCTTGGTGTTGTGTTTGGGTTGAAAAGGAAGGTATCCAAATAATCAGACAAGTAGTAGGAAGTGTGTGGATGATGTGTTGAGGCATTGGCCAAACCTTCCAACTCACTTTGGTGAATGCATGACATATTTATGTGGTATTATGTAGTAAATGCAGGGATGCATTGTGTAAATGTTTCCATGGGTATTGACACATTGATTTTTATTTTATTTAGTAATTATTTGATGCATTATGATTACCATATGGGGCTGAAAATACTTAATGATGGATCGTTGCATTATATTTAATATGAATACTAGCTGAAGGTGATTGAACTATTGTTTTTTACAATGTTGAGATCAATTTTTGGAGCTATTGAAAATGTTACAAGTGGTATTATAGGAATTATTGAATGCATTGTGGTGTTGCACATGCATTATATATACATGCTCGGATAAGAACATGACTTGCTTGTGGAATTAGAATAGTCTATAGTTATATACATGCAATACTGATGTTATATTGAGCATGACTAATGATGTATTATGTATTCAGGAAAAATGATATAGCATTGTTAAAGAGGTGGATGCTACTGCTTATATCTATGTGAAGACCCATGAGGGTGTTAGGAATGATGATAAAATGATGGAGGAGAAAGAAACGAGCTTCTACAAATACCAACTGATGAGGTAGCATCAAGTAGGTTGCTAAAAACCATGCACGTATTCATTTGATTGCTTTCAATGTTAAAGGGGATTGAGTTAAGACTTTCCTTAGTTAATTTTTCAATATTTAAATTGATATGTAATGGATGAAGGCCTATCATATGTAAATTTTGTTGATGCTAGAATGCATTCAGATAAAATTTAGTTACATATTTTGTTATGATTGGTTATGAGATCATAACTAGGTCAATTCAAGAGACACACTCTTGCTATAAAAATAAATATCCATAGAGTTAGTCATGTGTGAGAACATGATATGGTTGGATATGGAAGGGCTATAGCACTATGTGAGTGCTCAATGGTATCTACTTTATATCTAATGTTTGGATTGCAACCTCTTTACTGAAACTGAAGAGCACTTAAGAATTATATTCTTGGTGTTGTGTTTGGGTTGAAAAGGAAGGTATCCAAATAGTCAGACAAGTAGTAGGAAGTGTGTGGATGATGTGTTGAGGCATTGGCCAAACATTCCAACTCACTTTGGTGAATGCATGACATATTTATGTGGTATTATGTAGCAAATGCAGGGATGCATTATGTAAATGTTTCCATGGGTATTGACACATCAAATTTGATTTTATTCAGTAATTATTTATTGCATTATGAAAACCCTATGGGGCTGAAAATAATTAATGATGGATAGTTGAATTATATTTAATATGAATACTATTGATTAAGGTTGGTTGTCATTGATGTCAACCCTTGAAGAAAGTCTGGTAGCAAATTCTGGTATCACAAAGGTTTGGGTAATGGACCAAAGGCTGTTTCATGTATAATGGTATGAGTTTTAATATATTTGAAGGTAATACTATTCTATATGGATAGTACATGTAATTCCATTTCCGGTGGTAAGTGGAACGTCACATAACTTCTCACGGTTAGAGAGTTATGGCCATGTGAAGTTGGAGAACCCAGGTTTGGGTAATGGACCCAAATTTGTTTGATGGATAATGATATGAGTTTTGATATATTTTTAGGTAATAATATTCTATATGGATATTACGTGTCATGCCATTTCTTGTGGTATGTGGAACGTCACATAACTCATCACGGTTTGAGAGTTATGGCCTTACGAAGTTGGAGGACCCTCATATGCTGGCTTGAATCCCCAAAAGGTCAAAGTAGTCAAAGTGGTTTAAGATATTTTTGAAGGTAAATAATAAAGTGAAGTGATGAGTTTACTATAATTAAAAGTGAATACAAAATAAATTATTTATATAATAAATTTAATGGAGAAATTAGAAGTGGGTTAACCCTAAAATAAGGAAAGTGGGCAAAGTGACCTAGAAGATGTTTTTAAGGAAGCTACTTGGAGAGTATAAATAAGAGGCAAGGCTATCTCATTTAACACACACTTGAGAATATTGGATATCTATAGGTTTCTGAGGTAACCAAAGGATATCTAAGCTGAATTTCTAAGGGAAGGTGAAGAAAAGAATGCCGGAATGCAAGGAAGGATAAATTCTTTTGAGGGTGCTTTCAAAGGTATGTTATTTACATGTCATCTCACCATTTTTGAAATAATTTTTTTTTATAGAATGATTCAGACCATGAAATTGATATTCCATTGAGGAAACATATCCAAGTATTTGTAGTAAAAAATTAAGATTGTGGGTCGTTTTAGTTTTGGATTTATACTCCATGTAAAATAGGGTTTGTGGCTAGTCCTGAAACTAGTTTAAAACAGGTGTTTCGGGTAAAAACTTCATAACTTATTCATAACAGATCCAAATTCTGTAATACCAAATGTTTTAGTTATATTACAGTCTTTAGTATCATTGGTAACATTTTCAGATCGATTCAAAAAATATTCCATGCGGGGAACGCTCTACAAGGTCGCTCTCTAGAATAAGCCAAAATTCAACAAGGTATGCCATTTTTTCTATAACGTATTTTATGAGAGGTTCCAAGTAGTGAAACCTGGAGGAATTGCATAAGACACACTGAATAACATTGTATATCAGTTTCAGATATTTATTCATTACAGGTACAAAGTCATGATTATTTCAAGTTAGGGTTGTTAACTAATCCAAAACTAGTCATGTGAGACTAAAGAAAAGTTTGATGAAAATGCTAGTCTCTTGTTGTTAAAGTTAAGGAAGGTTTGCAGGCATGTGATAATATACACCAGGTCTATTACAGAGTTACAAATCATATTTGGATGATGTTATTGATGAGGGATTTTGGTTGAGGTACATGGTGGGTACTGTTATGGGATAAATCGGTAGGTGCAGACAGTAACGGATCTCTCTAGATCCACCTAGATATAGAACAAAACACACCAGAATGTGATGCTTTCCTTAAGTTTTAGATATTGAATTTAGTAACTAAAGAGAGATAGGTGACATACCATTTAAACGCAGCTTCCTCTTGCCATCACCATCCTAGCTTCGTTCCAACGCTCATACAATAATGAACCTGCAAAAGAGTGCAACCAACCAAAGTGATAGTAATAGCATAAAATCAATATAAACCTATGTATGTGATCAATGAATCATACAGTAAAACACAACAAGCTTTATAGGAAAGAATCATATTACTGTATCATATTAAATGTGAAAGAGAGATTACAACCGTGACATTGATGTCGTAAGGTCCCTTCCAACTGTCCTTCGTTCCCCACACACTTCCACTATAAGAAATCTGAGAGTGTAGATCTGATAATATTCACAATCTATCTTGACAAAGGAAGAACTCAAAGACACTCCAACCAAGCTAATAATTCCAAGCCAAATCCAACTTAGCCCTTCTCCATGAGAGCAGCTCTCCTTTTATAAGATGAAGAGGATAAGGTGAGGAGGTTAGGATGATCCCACTAAATCATTAAAGTGAGTAAGATCCAAACCATTCGGATGCCACCTCACCATGGAAGCTTCTCCTTCTCGAAGCATCGAGAAAATGCTTATTTTTCCCATGTGTAAGCATTCTCGCACCCTGCCTATAGAGCAGACTGCAAACTCCTCACGACCTAGCTATGATGCAGCCTATGAGAATCAGGCATTCTCGCACCCTAGCTATAATGCAGCCTCCGAACTTCCTTTTTTATAGGGTTTTTACAAAGGAAAATGCAACTTTTTTTCTCAGGAAAAGTTAGATTCTCTCTTATTTCTTCAGGAACTCATGCCACTGATCCCTCTAAAGACTATAGATAGGTTTACATCATTAACGGTCATAGGGATAACAAAAATAATGTGTAATAGAGAGCCCCCCAAAGTATGAAATTAGAACACAGTGATAGCTGAAATACTTTGTCGAGTGTGTGTAAGGAACAAGGAATAGTCGGTCGGAAACCTGCCAAGAAACAAGGAAATACAGTACAATAATATATCATCACTGAGGTAGGCATTCCCATACTTAGAATACAAATGACTCAAAACATAAATGCCGACATGCAAAGATCCATGTCAAGTAAGATAAGGTCTGGCCACTAAACATACACCATGGATCCATGCCATTATGGATCAAATCTAAACATAGCCACCAAAAATACACTGTGGATCTATGTGTTAAAGATTCAAATTTGAACATAGCCACCAGACATACAATGTGGATCTATGCAACAGTACAAACTGAATATACTCCAACACAACCTGAATCTGTCAGAAAAGATCTAGGGTCTTCATCTCCACCACTCTATAGTACGAATGTAACCATGCAAAAATATGTGTCGAAAGTCGAACATGGTAGAAACCACTTGATTACCAGTCATTAGTGTATGCCATTAAAAAATGTGAGGGAAATCACCATTAATGTCAATGAATCCCAAGGTACATGTCAGGTTGTTATATTAAAGATTTTAATTACCTGAAAACACTGAATTGCCAAACAAGGGTAAGTGAACTTAGAGCTGCTACACTGTATGTGTTGGTAAGATTCTAATTATTATCTAAAAGTTATTCTTAGAAGAAATAACAAACTCACTCTTAGAAACTAAACCCTAATGATTATTTTGAAACTTATCATCTCCTATTTGATTCATCAAAGGAAAACAGTTCTGTGCCTAAGTCCAGGTACTTCTATTTCTGGTCCAATGTGATTTCATAAGACTATCTATCCTTAGCTTTAAACATATAATCATTGTTATTCCTATCTAAGCCATAAAAAGAAAGATCATTTTCGAAAACCTTTTAATCTAAACACCACAAAATAGCTCTGAATCTATTCACAGATAAAATAAAGAAATGTCCTATTTACCCTACTGGTACTGGAAGCTTCCTTTAATTCAATTGCAACCTAACTATCCTAACAGAACAGAGTAAACTAACTATCCTAATCAAAGCAGAGTAAATTCAAACTCGCATTCTCTTTAATTCACGTTCAGATTGAAAACTGGAATCAGAGCAAATCTAGTTCATGCTTTAAGTTCTACAGAAATCACTTACGCTTTCAGCATTCATCAACGTAGAATATATTAATATGCTGGAAACGATACAGTTTGAAGAATGGTTAAGCAAGAATCTGAACAAGTTAATTCCCAAACTCAAATAAGCTAACATGCATGAAAATCCTAAGATACTGAAATAAACTAACTCTAATACAGAAAGAGGCAGTGACTTGAACCTGTTGGCGGGCCCAACCAAGAGGTGCAATTGCCAAAAAGGAAAACCAAAGCTACTCAGCTCATTCCATGCAAACACTGTTCATTCTTCACGCTTCATTTACTTAGAAAAGTAACTCAAATCATATAACAACAAAGTAACATAACGCATAGGTAGATTATATTAGCAGAAATGTATATCTCATAGCATAACATAACCAACGTTTCTTGGGAGCGATCCTCTGTTTTTATAGATCCTCCTCAAAAATAGTTTAAAACAAAAATGCATTAAACTAAACAGATCCCAGATCCGAAAATAACTCAAAATCAGTTAAAATGGTCTTCACATCTTCATGACACGAAGTGTCAAGAAGTGTGGATCATAAAGCATTAACAACTCAGTTCTATAATCTCGCCTTGAATCATCATATTGAGTTATGATTCAATCTATCATGTAAATCACACTGTCTACCACTCTAGCCATATGGTGCAGATCTTTAGCAACTTCTTTGGTATCTCCATTGGGTGCGAGCTGGTACCTGGTACTGGTAAGTTCTGTTTCAAAGGAATGGTGCCTAACTCATGCCACATTAGTATCAACATTAATTTAAAGTATCAAAATACATAAAAATAACTTGAATCGTAAGAATACCTTGAATAGCCCCATTTAGTTGTAAAAGGATGTCAAATGTGTCATAGAAAGGCCAGAAGGGAGTGATACTAGGTATGAAAATGGAGGTCTTTTTGATATGATATAGGCAAAAATATAGTCAAAACTGGAGACTAACATTCCCCCAAACTGAAGTCTTTGCCTGTCCTCAGACAACAAAAAGTCAAAAACTGAGATTCATCAGAGAGTTGCAGCAGCTGCAACCAGCATTTGTAACTTCTCATGTTTCTTCAGGTTTCTGATTTCCTTCTTGAGGACTCGATTGATGATGATATGCTTCCTGGAAATCTTCTGTAGTCTCTTTTTCCTTTGGAAAAGACCCTTATTCTTTCGTTTTAATCTTTCAATTTTGGACAAGAAATGAGTTTGCCTAACTTTCATGAGTTCATTCTCTGTTTTGATATGTCGATCCAATATGGTGTATTCATGTAGCTTCTCTTTCAACCTGTTATTCCTTCTTTCTAATCTGGCTACCATTGGTCTCAAGGATTTACTGGAGGAAATTTCACAGTAAGATTCAAATGTTTTATCATGTCCTGGTTGTGTTTGAGGACTGGATGCGTGAGTGAACTCATATGGACTTTGATCATGGGTGTCAACTGGATCAGGATTATCAACTAGGATGAGTTCAGGACTGAACTCTTTATATATCTGAGCAGGGGTATCTGTTGGCATTCGAATTGGCTCATCCTACTCAATTTCTTCGGGCACAGTAGCTTGCCAATCCACTTTAAGAACTTTTCGAATCAGTTGGGAAAGAGTCCAAGTCATTTCAGAGGGCTCTGGAGCCTCCTCATGATCATCCACACTTTTTAACCTCTCCTGTGGTGGGTAACTGGGCACAGAGTTATCCATATCTGACAATGTGCTTTTACATTTCTGTTTGGGATTTATCCTAGGTTTGTCAGTTAACTCTACCAGTTCTTCCACGTCAATAATGTTCATAGCATCTGGGGAAGAAATTGGAATTTCAACATTTTTGTTAAGGTCCTAACCCGCACATAGGTAGATCAATGTATTCGGATGTAATAAAGGTCAATATTAATAAGACCTTTCAATAAAATAGAATAAGGCAGATGTAAGAAGACCTAATAGAAGCTTCCGCTTCTAGAAGGATCTTCCTCTAGATGATTCTCTTAAGAGACATATTTAGTATAAATAAGGGTCGAGGGTATGAAGAACCCTAGCTTGGAGATTATTGTAACAAAGCGCTGCTCGACTGGAGGTTTCCCCCTCGAAGAGGCCTATGAACATTGCTATATAATTCAAGTGCTATTTTTGTTGCTATTTCGTATATCATTTCTGTGTATTGTGAAGATTATGCTGGATATTTTAATGATATTCTATTATTTCTAGAATTTCAATTCTGTTCTGCATATTTTATATATCTGGTATCTTGCAAGTGGTATCAGAGCACTTTCCTTGGCAGA
>JASDQU011249515.1:10418-25348 GCA_032191745.1 Picea mariana
GGCCAGCAAGAGTAGAGAGACATATGAGGAGGATTAGGTGGCTCCACGAGTGGTGAGGCAGGTGACCCCACCAGTGGTATAGGCTTAGAGAGAGCCATAGTTCATAGGGATTCAACCCTCAAGATCCAAGAGGGAGGAACAACCTCTTAGGACAGTGCAGAGGACAGTGGATAAGGAGTAGATGGCTCTAGAGGTTGTGTAGACTCGGAGGGATTCAGGTTTTATAATGCACTCTCAGAGTGAGCCTAACCTCAGGGAGAGACAGTTTGATTAGAGATAGAGAGATATGGGAATCCATAGGGATTTCCCCCTTGGGTTCAATTGGGAGAGAGACATCTTCCAGGACATACATACATGTGTCAAAAGTGGAGGAGACTAGACAGGTTCTTCAAAGGCAGGAGGCTTCTAGGGCATGTGACACCTCCATGGAGGATCCATGTATTTCAGTAGGTTATGCTACTATGATAGAGGAGGCTAGATAGGAGCTTCATAGGAAGGAGGCTTCTAGGGCATGTGAGACATGTATGGAGTATCCATGCGTTTTATCAAGATTTTCTATAGTGACTAAGGATGCAACCAGTCAGACATATTTTTCCTTAGTGACTGAGGATGTGTCTAGTTAGGAATACTTTGCCTCAGT
Source organism: Picea mariana (assembly GCA_032191745.1). Classification (NCBI taxonomy): domain Eukaryota; kingdom Viridiplantae; phylum Streptophyta; class Pinopsida; order Pinales; family Pinaceae; genus Picea; species Picea mariana. The sequence continues at coordinate 11,059 of JASDQU011249515.1, forward strand.
GACTGAGGATGTGGCCAATCAAACAGACTGGACATCTGGATGTGTTCCAATGACCAAGGATGTGCCCAATCACACAGAATTGATAGCAGAAATTATTGTGACAATGTTCAATGACCCATTTTCCATAGTGATAGAGGGAGTAGCCAATTTGTACTATTGGAGCACAAAGAGGTGATATATCCAGAGCGATATCTACTATGAGTGATAGTGGTACATCCATATGTTGGAGGATGAGATACATCCCTCACTAAGAGGGAGTGTTGGTTTTTTGTAGCTTTGGGAGGTAATCTCACTAGAGGCCAAGGTGTCAGGCATGTGGGAATTTTTGTTGGCATCAGTTTTGAGTTTCGCTTCGGTGAAATTGGCCTAAAAATGAGGCTAGGACCTCATGGGAAAGTTGATGGGATTTGTGAGTTTGTGTGGGGGTGCCACACCCACAAAGAGGATTAAAATATTCTAATTAATTGTTGAGTAAATAGGAAGGGCTCCTAAACTCACTCATTGGACTCATATATAAAGGAGAGATGTCATTGTGAGATTAGATCATCATAGTGGAAGAATTGAGTTAGCATAAGTGAGTCTGTACTTGTGCTAGGAGGCTTGGTGATTTCAGCAAAGGGAAATTTTGCTAGGGTGGAGATTTTATCCTAAGGTTGAGGACTCTCTATTTTTTTTTCTTGGCGGGGAAAGGCACACCTCGTGTGTGGGAGAGAGAGACAATCTTAGAAGGAAGATATTGTACGAAGTGGAGCAAGTCGCACAAGGTGTATGTATATTTTTTTGCATGTACATGGGTTACAGTGGGAACAGTCACATATGTACACGGGTTGTTGTAGGAACAGTCACGTACATCCATACAAACTCTTATGGGTAGGGGCAGGTCCGTACAAGGAGGGGATGATTCATCTCTAATCTTTTGTGTTTCCGCCGCATATGTTTCCAGTCAATAATTTTCAGTGTAGAATTGTTCAGTGTTAACAGCTAGAGCGTTATTGTTGGTTCACTAGAAAGCAATTTCTTAAATCTGAAAATTAGTCACATAGAGTTGCATGTGAAAATTGACAGACATTGTGTGTATGTTCACCTAGTTTCAATTTCGTTGATGTTCATTTGTGGACCTTTTACATTTAATGTTAACATAAAAAAAAATTCTTTCCATTCGTAACTTTCTAATATATGTCTATGTCTATACAATACATAAATAGGGATATGATTCCACTTCCTTCCTAAAGAATTGGAGGGTTTTCCTAAAGCTATTGTTTCTTTGGGCATGAATCCCCTAGATAACTATACTCAAAGAATGTGCTTTTTCTAAAGGTCACCTTTCAAGACCTTACCTTCTACCATAATCAAGATGTACTCACATAGAACATTAGAAAAATGTGAGAAAAATTCACTTCTACATATAACCTAGCTTGGGTTGTAATATGTTTATTGCTACTTTCTAATGAGTAGAAATGGAACATCCCAAGAGCTTTTGTAATGGAGGCGAAATATTCAAAACCCCAAATATGCAAGCATAGACTAGGAATCATTACCCACATAAGGGTTTAATTTAACTTTCATTGGAGACCCTTGAAGAAAGGGGACATTACTTCATGCAAATGCCTATACAACCCAAAAACCAATGGTCAAACTAGAGGATTATATCTATCATCTAAATGAACAAAAATTCTACAACAAAAAACTTGCAAGGAAAAAAATGGATAAGATATTCATCATAAAGAAAGGGATTTTAAACCTCGGAGATCCAAGAAACATGACTAAAAACTAAAAATCAGCTTACGCGCTAATAATAATATTGCTTCAAATGATATGTCTAGAGTATATCTTCCACCATTATCTATTTGCTCAATAAACCAACCTTAACTTTACCTTAGTTTGAATTTTATGATTTTGTTATTGAAAAAACACTTACTTTGAAATTGGACCTCACTCCCTAAGCCTAAGAGTATATATATCTATGGAAAGTATCCGAATATCCGAATAAAGGAAATAATCCTTTAAGGAACAAAAAGTCATTGATATCATCCTTAAATAACCAATACTCACATCACCTTTAACTAATTAGAATATAATAGTTGAGACAAGTTAGCTAAATGTCCACATTGTTATGAGCTCACATCTTTGTACGCCATAGACATTCAAAGAGGGACGACTCCATGTTCACACTAATATGTTACATTCTTAACCACTTTTGGTTCTATCAATATTATACATTTTAACATCATTGTTATAACCACTATACAACATCTTGATGAGTGCACTAATATTCCAAGCCAAAACCACTAAGCCATCATTACAAAATGTTTTGAAATTTGATAATCTTAAATTAAGAATACTTTTAGATGATGAACATATATGTCTCACCATTAAAAATCCAAAATATAATGATTTTTTGGAAAATTTTGATCAAAATAAATTAAAAAAATTTAATAATACTTTTTATTTGAAATAATTTTTTGGTTTATTATAATTGAAACAATTTTAATTATTAGCAAAAGTTAAATAACAATGATGATGGGAAAAAAGTTTTCAAAATTAATCATGCATGTTGTTGATAAAAAAAAAAAAACATGTATATATCCACGTAAACAAAAATATAATTGTTTATACATGATAGAGCCCACTCAAAATGATAATTGTTGATACAAACAATCACATCCACATCCATGAGTAGACGCGCATGGGAGAGGGATAAACCTGGAGGCTAGACAAGGCAAACTAAAGAAGGGCGAAGAGAGGTATGGAAGTTACATGAGGTGGGCTTGGCAAATGGTGGTCATGATGTGAGCCAAGGTGTATGATAATAAATGGGAGGGGGAATTAGGGAATGGGTCTAAAAACCAAAGCCCCGTTGATTAAAAAATATGCCATGAGTTTGCTAACTCAAAGCCCCGAAGGATGCCTTGAATTCATGAGAAAATGGAACATAGTCGAACATCTCATGGGAGGGTGCTAAGGTGAAGATGTTTGTTGGTATTTTTTGAATCCCCAAAATGATGATCTTGTGAATGTGATGATCTCCAGCTATGGTAAGTCCTTGGAGTAAATTTTAATCCTCGGCTTGATTATTAATGGCCTGGCCTAGATTCCAAGAATATGTAATTTCAGCTCTTCCTCCATGGCCAAAGAGATCCCCACCTACTCCTACCACCTCGAGGTTGCGCTTAGAAGTGCCATCAAAACTTAAGGTGTGATGGTCTTGGGATTTTTGCCATTGTGTGAACTATGAATGAGAAATATGAGACTGCTAGGATGTTATGGAGCGAGATTGAGAAGAGGACACCCAGAGAGAAAAATGATGAAGCCAAAGAGTCTCCCAACGATATAAACTCTAGGGGAGGAGATGGAGAAACTATGAGAGTTGAGATGCTCTGAGAGGAGTGCCAAGGATTTGGCTACAACTGAATCAGGTTGAGATTTGATATCCATGAAAATGCATTGGTTCATGGCTAACCATATTTTCCAGCAAAAACATTTGGGAGGGAAAACCAAACCCACTTAAAGATAGATTTATTATGAAAGGATCCCAAATATGAGGATATCCAGTGACTGAGGAGGTGTTCCACAGAGGATGGGTAGCGAACTCTATGCCCAATCCCTTGAAAAACTAATTTCCACACTAACCTAAATAAATCACAATCCAAAAAGAGGTGAGATGATTATTCAGAGGATGAGCAACAGAGAATGCACCTAGAGGGTCCTCAGATACCCCTTTTCTTCATGTTTTCACCCTTTAGGATCTTCCCGTGCATTAAGGTCTAGTAGAAGATGTTGATTTCAGGGAGGCTAGTAGGGTGCCAAACATGCTTCCATATGCAAAATTTAGGATGGAGTGTAGCTTGAGAGAGTTGGAGCTCATAACCTTTTTTCAATATGAAATCATGTTGTCCCAACCTTATTGTGTCCATGGAATCCATTTGTCTAGGAGTGCATCCTTGTAATATGAGAGAGAGAAAGTGGGTGAGAACTTGGAGATGCACTAGGACAGTGCCAAAGTCCCACCCATGCTATCCACCCAAGGGTCTGGACCATGATGAAATATCAAAGAGTGAAAACTTACCTTTGTTGTCCAACCAGTCTTTCAATGGTAAGAGGTTCTAAACCTCAAGAAGTAGAGTATTTCCCATAATTTTTTCTTGCCAAATTTTAATGTTCTTACCATTTCTCGAAATCTATGTCAATTGGCATTGAAGAAGAGGGAGGGATGCTTTGAGAAGAGACAAATTTGAGAACCATTTTGGGTCTCAGGTGTGTTGTCCAAACATCTGGCCCTGATCCTAGACAATTATTTGAGGAGAAGAACTTTTTCTACCATTCCCTTCTTCCCATGATAAGGTGCCACGGGAATTTTTCCCCTAGAGCTATATTCATTAATGTCGGGTCCTAGATTCCTAGACCCCCATGCAACTTGGGGGCTCTAATAATGTTCCAACTTAACAAGTGAAACCTTTTTGTATTAGTCTTTCCCACATGCCAAAAAAACCACCTCAGTTCCCAAGGAATGGCAAGATTGACACTAGTTGGGGCTAGCAAAGAAGAGAACTTGAAAATGGGGAGGGAAAATAGAACTAATTTTACCAAGACAAGTCATCCTATTGGATTAAGCCATTGAGCAACCCACTGTAGAAATTTGGACTTAATTTTAGCCAGAATATGTTGCCATGGATGAGAGGATAGGGAATGAAGACAAAGGGGAATTCTCGAATATTTGAAGGACTATCATTTTTCCTCAAAGGAGAATTCAAGGATCCTAGTTATTGCAGTAGTGAGGCGTGTGTTGGTGTTCTAAGAATACAAATGAATTTTAGCATTATTAATAAGGCCCCTAAAAATTTTGGTGAAGAGATTCATTGTATCTTTGAACCAGATGGTGACAACATTGGAGGCACCTCCAATCGGTAGAGTGTCGTCGATGAATTTTGAGTTATTTATCCTTTTGACCCCTCTTACAATTCTTATGCCCAGGATGTTCTTCGATCTTCTTTCAAATTCAAGTTCCTGACTCAGAGCCTCAGCGACTAATATGTACAAGATCAGAGATAGAGAACACCCCTTCCTCAAACCTATGGATGCTTTGAAAAAAGGTGTGGGACGACCATTCACTAGGGGGGAAATCTAGGGGAAAATGATACAGGTGGAAATCCAATTGAAGAATTTGTCCTAAAAGTTGTTTTAGGAATGTCTTCCTGCCTCGTTCTGATTTGATGATATCTCGAATGAAGATCCAACTTAGTAAAGAATTTTGCTCCATGCAATTCATCTAATAATTCATCAATGACAAGAATAGGAAACGTATCTTTGATGGTATGAGTTGTCTATAATCTAGACACATACACCATGAACCATTCTTTTTGTAACCATCACCATTAGTGAATAGAAATAACTTTGGCTAGGTTGAATGATGTCAGCCTCTAACATTTCCTGGATCATGCACTCAATCTCACTCTTTTGTGCATATTGTTGATTTTTCATAAGCATTAGGTTAAACATGAAGTTCATTCCATTTCATCATTTATCCATAATCATAAATGTTGCAGCGACCAAGATCACAAGAAGAAGCACCATGCACAAGAACACAAAATGTATCATGGGAAACCCTTCTCAACAAGGGAAGAAAACCCAGCCAAATCCTTTGCTATAATCTTCAAGAGAAAGACCTTTACCACCAATAAAGACCTAGCGCACAAGAGGGTGCTCAAACCCTAGAACTCTAGTGCCCAAGAGGTGTGCACCTTTTTCCAAAGAAGTGTACTTGCTGAAATTTCCAAACTCAGAAGAAAGATATGATTCTACAAAGGAAGATTTCCCTTTACTTATATTAGACTTGTCATATCAACTGAAGTGTCTATTGGCACAATAGGGCCGACCTCTCTAAGGCATATTATATTTATTATTATTATTATTATTAATATAATTAATATTATCCAGATTAATTATCTTTTACATTTATTATTAGACACAATAAGGTAGGGCCGACCTGTACCCTTTACATGACAATTAGGGTTACCGATAGGTCTGACTCTTGAACAATATATAGCAAAGGATATGATACACCCACTAGTGCTCATCCACTAGGGGCACATCCATAGGGATGTCATAGCTCTGATTCATTGTATTACACAGAAGAATCAGGTCTTCACACGTTCACATGTGCTCGTCCACATGCACGTCCACTCTATAGGTTTGCTTTCTCGCTGCCACAAACATGAGAATCATCTGGATTCTTCTCGTCAACTCTTCTTCTCAGAGGAGGCTAATACATCATCTTCATTTATGTTCTCATGACGATGCACCCGACACTTTGGGATTTCACACGTTCACCTTGTGCTCAGCCACAGGCACGTCCTAACTCAACAGATTGCTTTTCCACTGGATAATCATCTAGAGTTCTTCTCAACTCTTTGAATGGAGGAGGTTATCTCTACATTCCCAACTTTGTCTCAGGAAGGAACCACGTACCCTTCTGAGAGGATTTCTCTCGAGTTTGTAAGATGAGAGAAAGACTTCACATAGCTACAATGATCCACACCTCTCAATTTTGTAAGCTAGAGAATGTCTCACATAGCTGCAATCATCAACACATATGGATACTTGTAAGGCCTAATGATTAGGTGGTACACTTCCTTATTTCAAATGAATAGCATCGTCATGATCTCGAGCAAGTGGAAGACCCTTAATCATTTCACCGAATACCTTGGAATGATTGTTGGTAAATATTTGGAGGTCTAATGGAGTAGAAGATGTAGATATTTGAACATCAAGTAAGCACAATTGTGCAACTACACCTTGGTGTCCCTTTTTGAGTAAATTTTTCATGCTATTAGAGTTTATCACTCTAGAGAGCTTCCCTTGGATACCTCAAAGCTCAATTTCCTCATCATCTGAGGAAAATATCATGAAAAGATATTGAAAAATAAGGGCCATTGTTCCAAATTATTATAGCCATTGGACCTCTAATACAACATGAGCACCCCCCATTTGGATGGAAATCATGGGGCTATCCATAAAATACTCCCTCATATTGACCTTACTACCATGGCATTTCCCTAAAAAATTTATGGTACTTCCATCTGTGATCATTATTTGAAACTCTAGTGTTGAATATACAAAGTAATTGAGATCTTTTGCTAATTTCTAATTGATGAAATTATGGGTACTACCATAATCAATCAATATTGTTACCTTTTTCCTTTTGATATATTCTTGTATCCTGATGTTTTATGGAGTACTAATTTCAGTGAATGCGTGACAAGATATTGTTGGAGTAATATCTTCTAGATCTGGATCTTGTGGCAGTTCCAATTTCTAATCTTCTTCCTCTTCATGGACTATGTAGAATAATTTCTTCTTACCGCATGTATGCCCCTTACTATGCATGTTGTCACAATTGAAACATAGTATTTTTTCTCTTATTTCATCCATTTCTTGAGGTGTCAACCTTTTTGGTTGAGGTATGCTTGTCTTATAAACCCCAAAAAAATATTTTCTTGTTGTGTATGCTCCAATGGTAGACTTATGTGTAGCCTTACTTTTGCCTTGATTATGATGAGAAAATTTCATATCTTCCATAATATTTGTAGGATGTCTTAAGGAAATATCATGTTTAATATCTTGTTTCAATATACCCATGTAAGCTTCCAACAAATGTTCATCACTTATTTCATCCACCCTTGTGGCCAATACCTAAAATTATAAATTATAATCTTCAATATCACCTGAGTGCTTGATTCTTGTCAATTGACTGAAGTATTCATGTTCCCACACTTTCCCATCTTGTGCTTCTAAGTATCTTGCAAATAAACCCCAAGTATAATGATAAAGAGGGGGTTTCCTTTTAACTACCCATTGATACCATTGATATGGTTTTATCTCAAAGTTCAAGGTTGCTATGTGAATCATTTTCTTATCATCCATAATATTATGTAGTTCAAAATATTGTTTGATTTCGTTCACCCAGGTAAATACTTATTTTCTATCAAACTTGTTTAATTCAATCTTGGGAAAGTTGAATTTAGGACCCCCAAAGTAATTAACTCCACTATTAGAGTTAAATCCACTAGAAAATTGTTTATTATTGGCATGTTGTTCAACCTGAATACTACCCTTATTTTCATGAGTTCCTTGCATTTTGATATCTCCTTTAGGTAGTCTCTCATCTAGGGCCTAGAATATCATGCAAGACAAGGAATTTTTCAATTCCTTCATGGACTTTTGTGTTTCAACTTTATTTTCGTCTATATTTGTATCCATCTTATTTTCCATTTCATCCATATTTATTGCCATCTCTTACTTATTTTCATCCATATTTGTTTTCATTTCATTCTTATTTTCATTCATCTTCTTATCCATCTTATTTTCCATTTCATCCATATTTATTTTCATAGTTCCATCCATCTTATGTTACATTTGTTCCCTATTTTCAGTGATCCTCTTTTCCATCTAGTGATGAATCTATTCAATTTCATCTCGATTCATGGTTGAGCTCTCTGGAGGTTTAACTATTGAAGTAAATTTTGGAGGATCCTTTGGATCCATGTGAGAAAATAAAATTTCTCCTTTTTTTCCTCTTTATTACAAATTTTGAATCACCAAAAACAGATATTTCAATAAAAGCGTATGCCAATTGTAAGTTTTATTACCTTCAAGCCCTTAATTTGGAGTTTGTCCTCCTGGCCGACCTTCCTTCTGATGTATTTATGAAATTTTGTCCCTTATGAGTCTGAAATTTCAGCCTATAGTACTCCAAAATGTCTTCTCTACTATGCCACAAATTTGACCAAAATTGGATGTGTCAAGTGAAAGTTAGGGTAACTTTCCCAAACCTTGCTGATTTTTGTCATTTCCAGAAGAGTGAACTTGTTTAGAATGTTGCATGTCCAATATTTAATACCTAATTTTTAAATTGGTACCAAAACTATTGTGTAATGTCCTCTTTCAAATGCAACTTGTCTCATGGAATTTGGATCCTCTCTGAAGAAGATATGACTATTTTACCCATAACACTTGTTTGAGACTAGTTATAGGAATAGTCAACAAACATGAACCACTAGCAATGTTGTTCCAAGTGTACAATTGACTTTCAACATTATTAATAAGGCCCCCAAAAAACTCTGGTGAATAGATTCATTATATCTTTGAATCAGGTGGCGATAACAGTAGAGGCACCTCCAATCAGTAGAGTGGCGTCGGTGAATTGTGAGTGATTTATCCTTTTAACCCCCCAAACAATTCTCATGCCTAGGATGTTCTTTGATCTTCTTTCAAATTCAAGCTCCTAACTCAAAGCCTCAACCACTAATATGAAAAGGATCAGAGATAGAGGACACCCCTTCCTCAAACCCATTGATGCTTTGAAAAAAGGTGTGGGATGACCATGCACTAGGGTGAAATCCAGGGGAAACTATTACAAGTGGAAATACAGCTAAGGAATTTGTCCCTAAATCCAAATTTTCAGAGCACATCAAACAATAAGCTATGTCTAACCATATCAAAGATGTTGTCCATATCTAATTTAACGATCATCCCCTTCTCCCCATGATAATTGCTAGAGTGGATGACCTCTTGAATGATGATGGTGTTATCCACTATTTACCTTTTTTTCACAAATCCCCCTTGATTAGGGGATATTATCTTTGGAAGAAGAGGTTTTATTCAGTTAACTATTATTTTGAAGATGATTTTATACGAGAATTTGCAAAGCAATATCATCCTGGATTTCAAAAAGGAAGTCGAACTAAATTCCTTTGGTATTAAGGCTAAGAAGTTTGAGTTAGTGTTACCCATAATTGATCCAGGTGGATATCAGTGGCCACCCACCTTTTCCTACTGGCTCAAAACAGTTTTCTGGCAATTTTGGTAATTTGCTATTTTTAGCAGGTTTTAACATCCGGGGCCATTTTGAGGGCCTAAATGAAAGTTTTTCAAGATCAAGGTTCTCAATGATATCCATAGGCATGATTGAGCCCCCAAAATAAATCTCCTCGATGATACCTTTCCAACGAGCTATCATACGCCTAAAACGGAGATCGTATGCAAAAGTTACAACCCCAAGAAGTTGATGTACTAACTTACCCAAACAGGGCCCACATGACTTTTGGCGCTTCATCTCCTAGGGTTAGGCTTTTGGATGTCTAAGTTTTTTTGCATTCTTGTTTATTATAAAAGGGCCTTCAGAGCCTCATTTTAATCTTCTTCTTGCGAATGCAAGTAGCCGTCACATCTCTTCTCAGAGATAAGCTGCCACCATTCTAGCGAGTCTTTCACTCTGTATTTTTACAGTCTTTGTACATTTCTTTAATTAATAGAAATCATGTATTACTATATCTCTGTGTTTATGGTTGCATCTCTGATATATTTTTGCTATATTATTGGATATACGTGATATCTTTGTGCATTTCTTTATTATATCTCCGCTCTCATTTAGTGCCGAAAATAATTTGGATCAGTGGTATCAGAGCAGGCTACTCTTGATTGTTTTTTTCAGTGCATGTCCCCGACGAGGTCCGAGTATAACAAGTTGGGTCTCTAGCTTGTCTCTCTTGAAGACAATCGCTCTTGCACACCCAAGAAACCCTCAATGGCAGAAGAAAATAAAAATGATGGAGCAGACGATCCTATCAATCTGTTGCTTGAGCAATCTCTCACGCGACAGAGGGACGAAATGATGGAGAATTTTGCCCACATCCTTCAATGCTTGCCGATAGCATCAAGCGCATCTTTATCAAGCGGCCACTTTGGAGGAACCTTGTCTTTCAAGGTACAAGTTAATTTTGATATTCCTCTATTTGAAGGACAGATAGATGCAGAAGTCCTAGAAAAATGGTTAACACTGCTAGAAGGTTATTTCTTTGTTCATAATTTTTTCGACAAAGAAAAGATCACCTTCATACTCCTTAAATCTCTCCATAATGTCAAAAATTGGTGGGAAACTTACTGGGAGAAAAGTTCCACAGAGTAGTCTAGAATATATGGGGTCGATCCCACTTGGGATTTTTTTTTGGATGCGGTAAAGGAACGGTATTACCCTGTTGGAAACTATGAGGACTAGTACATGACATGGACCACACTGCGACAAGAGAGGGGCCAAGCAGTTTTGGAGTTCATCAATACCTTCCATACCTTGCGCACCAAGCTGGGTATTAAAGACTCTGAGAGACATTTGGTTCTGAAATATCGTGGGGATTTACACAGATACATCTAGACTGAAATGGATTTTTTGGACATCTCATCACTCGGTGTTGCTTATCGATATGTTGTTAAAATTGAGCAGAAATTGAAGCACCAGAACAAACGGGAATTTGGGTCTGCAAATCCGCAACAACCAAAGTATGACAAAGACGACCCTAACAAACAGTCTCCCAAAAACCCGTCCAAGACACAAGAAAAGAAGGGTCACAGGAAGACAAAGAAGGACACTAGAAAATGGTGTGATTTCCACAAAATCCCCTGGCACAACATCGATGAATGTCACTAAAAACATTCATTGGTCGATGAGATCAAAGACAAGGAGCCGAACCCTAATTCAGAATCTGATTCTGAAAACACTGGTAAAGGACAGATCATTGACGCAGACCCCACTGCTATTGTCGCGACCGCAGCAATTCAACCAGAAGAACCAATAGATCCTGAAGAGGGGGAGCGCCTTTTTCATTCGCAGATGTGGGTGAATGGGACCCCACTGCATTTTATTGTTGATAGCGGAAGCCAGAAAAACCTCATCTCGGCAGAGGTCGTCAAATAGTTGGGATTGTCGACAACACCACACCCACAACCATACAACATCGGGTGGCTTTGGCAAAGACGAGATCTTTGTGTCAGCCAACAGTGTCGATTTTCATACAACATCCAACCCTTCAAGGATGAGGTATTATGTGTTGTTGCCCCATTGGATGTTTGTGATGTTCTCTTGGGCCAACCATATATGTGGAGACTCCATGTTATTTATGAGTCACGACCCCGTAGTGTCATTGTAACTTTGGGGGGTCATCTCTACAAAATACCAGAGGTAGTTCCAACTATTGTTCCACCTAAAAATTGTCGCAAGGTAGTATCTCATACTGCAAAATTCATCTTTTTCACAATCTGTTCAAAAGGGGAACAAAAGGACACTACAACCACTATAGTCTCTTCCCTTGCACCTTCTATCCAACAGGTAGGTCGACAAGGTTGCAGAAAAGCGCAAAGATTCCTTCTCGACACCGTCCTCTCATGTAGCTCAACTTTTTAACAGGTTCATGACAAACTTCCACAAACTAAGCAGCGTGACGTCTCTAGAAATACAAGCAACTCACCAAGATGCAGATCCAGCAAACGCTTTTCCCTCTCCCCCGGGAAATCAACGCAATGGAGACCATTGCTTCCTAAGGAGGGAGGATTAATCCAGGTGGATATCGGTGGCCACCCACCTTTTCCAACTGGCTCAAAACAATATTCTGGCAATTTTGGCAATTTACTATTTTTAGCAGGTTTTAACTTCTGGGGCCATTTTAAAGGACTAAATGAAGGTTTTTAGAGATATAGGTTCTCAATGATAATTGAAGGCATGATTGAGCCCCCAAAATGAATCTCCTCAATGATACCTTTCCAATGAGCTACCATATGCCTAAAACGGAGATAATATGCAGAAGTTACGACCCCGGGAAGTTGATGTACTAACTTACCCAAACGGGGCCCACATGACTTTTGGAGCTTCATCTCCTAAGGTTAGGCTTTTGGATGTCTAGGGTTTTTTTCATTCCTATTTATTGTAAAAATGCTTTCAGAGCCTCATTGTAATCATCTTCTTGCGAATGCGAGTAGCCATCACATCTCTTCTCGGAGATAAGTTGTCACCATTCTAGCGAGTCTTTCACTTTGTATTTTTACAGTCTCTGTACATTTCTTTCATTAATAGAAATCGTGTATTACTGTATCTTTGTGTTTATGGTTGCATCTCTGATATATTTTTTTTATATTATTGGATATATGCGATATCTCTGTGCATTTATTTATTATATCTCCGCTCTCATTTTGTGCCGAAAATAATTTGGATCGGTGGTATCAGAGCAGGCTGCTCTTGATCATTTTTTTCAGTGCATGTCCCAGATGAGGTCCGAGTATAGCAATTTGGGTCTCGAGCTTGTCTCTCTTGAATACAATCACTCTCGCACACCCAAGAAACCCTCAATGGCAGAAGAAAAGAAAAATGACGGAGCAAACGATCCTATCAATTTGTTACTTGAGTAAGGAGCATCTTCATCAAGCGGTCACTTTGGAGGAACCTCGCCCTTCAAGGTACAAGTTAATTTTGATGTTCTTGTATTTGAAGGACAGATAGATGCAGAAGCCCTAGAAAAATGGTTAACTCTGCTATAAGGTTATTTCTCTGTTCAGAATTTTTTCGACAAATAAAAGATCACCTTCGCACTCCTTAAATATCTCCCTCATGTCAAACATTGTTGGGAAACTTACTGGGAGCAAAGTTCCATAGAGGAGTCTGGAATATATGGGGTCGATCCCACTTGGGATTTTTTTGTGGAATCGGTAAAGGAACAATATTACCCTGTTGGAAACTATGAGGACTAGTGCATGAGATGGACCACACTGCGGCAAGAGAGGGGCCAAGCAATTACGGAGTTCACCAATACCTTCCATACCTTGTGCACCAAGTTGGGTATCAAAGAATCCAAGCAAAATTTGGTTCTGAAATATTGTGGGACTTTACACAGATACATCCAAACTGAAATGGATTTTATGGACATATCATCACTCAGTGTTGCTTATTGATATGCTGTTAAAATTGAGCAAAAATTGAAGCACCAAAACAAACGGGAATTTGGGTCTGCAAATCCGCAACAACCAAAGTATGAAAAAAATGGCCCTAACAAACAGTCTCCCAAAAACATGTCCAAGACACAGGAAAAGAAGGGTCACAAGAAGACAAAGAAGGACATCGGAAAATGGTGTGATTTCCACAAAAGCCCCTGGCACAACACTGATGAATATCGCTCAAAAAAGTCATTGTTGGCCGAGATCAAATACAAGGAGCCGAACCCTGATTCACAATCTGATTCTAAAAATACTGGTAAAGGACATATCATTGACGCAGACCCCATTGCTATTGTCATGACCACAACAATTCAACTAGAAGAACCAACAGATCCTGAAGAGGAGGAGCACCTTTTTCATTCACAGGTGTAAGTGAAGGGGACCCCGCTGCATTTTATTAGTGATAGCAAAATCCAGAAAAACCTCATCTCAGCAGAGGTCGTCAAACAGTTGGGATTGTCGACAACACCACACCTGC
>JASDQU011249515.1:27403-39319 GCA_032191745.1 Picea mariana
CCAGCGAGCTATCATACGCCTAAAACGGAGATCGTATGCAAAAGTTACAACCTCGGGAAGTTGATGTACTAACTTACCCAAACGGGGCCCACATGACTTTTGGCGCTTCATCTCCTAGGGTTAGGATTTTGGATGTCTAGGTTTTTTATCATTCCTATTTATTGTAAAAGGGCCTTCGATCCTCATTGTAATCATCTTCTTTCGAATGAGAGTAGTCGTCACATCTCTTCTCGAAGACAAGTTGTCACCATTCTAGCGAGTCATTCACTCTGTATTTTTACAGTCTCTGTACATTTCTTTCATTAATATAAATTGTGTATTACTGTATCTCTATGTATATGTTTGCATCTCTAATACATTTATGTTATATTATTGGATATACGTGATATCTCTGTGCATTTCTTTTATATCTTCACTCTCATTTCGTGCCAAAAATAATTTGGATCAATGGTATCAAAGCAAGCTGCTCTTGATCATTTTTTTCAGTGCATGTCCCCGACAAGGTCCAAGTATAGCAAGTTGGGTCTTGAGCTTGTCTCTCTTGAAGACAATCACTCTTGCACACCCAAGAAACCCTCAATGGTGGAAGAAAATAAAAATGACAGAGCAGATGATCTAATCAATCCGTTGCTTGAGCAAGCTCTCACGTGACAGAGGGACGAAATGATGGAGAATTTTTCCCACATCCTTCAATGTATGCCGATAGCATCAGACGTATCTTCATCAAGCGGCCACTTTGGAGGAACCTCTCCTTTCAAGGTACAAGTTAATTTTGATATTCCTGTATTTGAAGGACAGATAGATGCAGAGGCCCTAGAGAAATGGTTAACTCTGCTAGAAGGTTATTTCTCTGTTCATAATTTTTTCGACAAAGAAAAGATCACCTTCGCACTCCTTAAAGCTCTCCCTCATGTCAAACATTGGTGGGAAACTTACTGGGAGAAAAGTTCCACAGAGGAGTCTGGAATATATGGGACCAATCCCACTTGGGATTTTTTTGTGGATGTGGTAAAGGAATAGTATTACCCTATTGGAAACTATGAGGACCAGCACATGAGATGGACCACGTTGTGGCAAGAGAGAGGCCAAGCAGTTCTAGAGTTCACCAATACCTTCCATACCTTGTGTGCCAAGCTGTGTATCAAAGACTCCGAGCGACATTTGGTTTTGAAATATCGTGGGACTTTACACAGATACATCCAGACTGAAATGGATTTTCTGGACATCTCATCACTCGGTCCTACTTATCGATATGATGTTAAAATTGAGTAGAAATTGAAGCACTAGAACAAAGAGGAATTTGGGTCTACAAATCTGCAACAACCAAAGTATCACAAAACGGCCCTAACAAACAGTCTCAAGAAAACCAGTCCAAGACACAGGAAAAGAAGGCTCATGGGAAGACAAAGAAGGACACCGAAAAATGGTGTGATTTCTAAAAATGCCCCTAGCACAACACCGATGAATGTCACTCAAAACAGTCATTGGTGGTTGAGATCAAAGACAAGGAGATGAACCCTGATTCAGAATCTAATTTTGAAAATACTGGTAAAGGATGGATCATTGACGCAGACCCCACTGCTATTGTCGTGACTGCAACAATTCAACCAGAAGAACCAACAGATCCTGAAGAGGGGGAGCTCTTTTTTCATTCCCAGATGTGGGTGAAGGGGACCCCGCTGCATTTTATTGTTGATAGTGGAAGCCAAAAAAACCTCATCTCATCAAAGGTCATCAAACAGTTGGGATTGTCGACAACACCATACCCGCAGCCATACAACATTGGGTGGCTTCAACAAGGACGAGATCTTTATGTCAGCCAACAGTGTTGACTGTCATACGGCATCCAACCCTTCAAGGATGAGGTATTATGTGTTGTTGCCCCACTGGATGTCTGTGATGTTCTCTTGGGCCAACCATATATGTGGAGACGCCATGTTGTTTATGAGTCTCGACCTCATAGTGTCATTGTTACTTTGGAGGGTCATCTCTACAGAACACCAGAGGTAGTTCCAACTATTACTCCACCTAAAAAGTGTCGCAAGGTAGTATCTCATACTACAAAATTCAACTTCTTCACAATCTGTTCAAAAGGGGAATAGAAGGACACTACAACCACTATAGCCTCGCCCCCTCCACCTTCTATCCAATAGAAGCGGGTCGACAAGGTTGCAGCAAAGTGAAAAGTTTCCTTCTGCACACCATCCTCTCATGTAGCTTGACTTTTTGAACAACCTCAGCTTCAACGGGTTCATGACAGACTTCCACAAACTAAGCAGTGCGACGTCTCCAGAAATACAAACAGCTCACCAAGATGCAAATTCAGCAAACACTTTTTCCTCTCCCCCGAGAACTCAATGCAATAGTGACCATTGCTTCCTAAGGAGGGAGGATTGATCTAGGTGGATATCAGTGGCCACCCACCTTTTCTGACTGGCTCAAAACAATTTTCTGGCAATTTTGGCAATTTACTATTTTTAGCAAGTTTTAACTTTCGGGGCCATTTTGAGGGCCTAAATGAAGGTTTTTCAATATCTAAATTCTCAATGATGGCCAAAGGCATGATTGAGCCCCCAAAATGAATCTCCTCGATGATACCTTTCCAACGAGCTATCATGCGCCTAAAACGGAGAACGTATGCAAAAGTTACGACCCCGGCAAGTTGATGTACTAACTTACCCAAACGGGACCCACATGACTTTTGGCACTTCATCTCCTAGGGTTAGTATTTTGGATGTCTAGGGTTTTGGGAATTCCTATTTATTGTAAAAGGACCTTCAGAGCTTCATTGTAATCATCTTCTTGCGAATGTGAGTAGCCATCACATCTCTTCTCGGAGATAAGCTGCCACCATTCTAGCGAGTCTTTCACTCTGTATTTTTACAGTCTCTGTACATTTCTTTCATTAATAGAAATCATGTATTACTATATCTCTGTGTTTATGGTTGCATCTCTGATATATTTCTGTTATATTATTGCATATACATGATATCTCTGTGCATTTCTTTATTATATCTCCACTCTCATTTTGTGCCAAAAATAATCTGGATCAGTGGTATCAGAGCAGGCTGCTCTCGATCGTTTTTTTCAGTGCATGTGTCCGACGAGGTCCAAGTATAGCAAGTTGGGTCTTGAGATTGTCTCTTTTGAAGAAAATCACTCTCGTACACCCAAGAAACCCTCAATGGCGGAAGAAAAGAAAAACGACGGGGCAGACGATCCTATCAATCTGTTTCTTCAGCAAGATCTCACATGATAGAGGGACGAAATGATGGAGAATTTTTTCCACATCCTTCAATGCCTATCGATAGCATCAGGAGCATCTTCATCAAGAGGCCACTTTGGAGGAACCTCACCTTTCAAGGTACAAGTTAATTTTGATATTCTTGTATTTGAAGGACAGATATATGCAGAAGCCCTAGAAAATTGGTTAACTCTGCTAGAAGGTTATTTCTTTGTTCATAATTTTTTCGACAAAGAAAGGATCACCTTCGCACTTCTTAAAGATATCCCTCATGTCAAACATTGGTGGGAAACTTACTGGGAGAAAAGTTCCACAGAGAAGTCTAGAATATATGGGGCCAATCCCACTTGGGATTTTTGTGTGGATGTGGTAAAGGAACAGTATTACCCTGTTGGAAACTATGAGGACCAGCACATGAGATGGACCACACTGTGGCAAGAGAGGGGCCAAGAAGTTATGGAGTACACCAATACCTTCCATACCTTGCGCACCAAGCTGGGTATCAAAGACTCCAAGTGACATTTGGTTTTGAAATATCGTGGGACTTTACACAGATACATCCAGACTGAAATGGATTTTTCGGACATCTCATCACTCGGTGTTGATTATCGATATGCTGTTGAAATTGAGAAAAAATTGAAGCACCAGAACAAACGGGAATTTGGGTCTGCAAATCCGCAACAACCAAAGTATGACAAAGATGGCCCTAACAAACAGTCTCTGAAAAACCAATCCAAGACACAAGAAAAGAAGGGTCACGGGAAGACAAAGAAGGACACCGATAAATGGTGTGATTTCCACAAAATCCCCTGGCACAACATCGATGAATGTCACTCAAAAAACTCATTGGTGGTCGAGATCAAAGACAAGGAGCCGAACCCTGATTCAGAATCTGATTATGAAAATACTGGTAAAGAACAGATCATTGACGCAGACCCCACTGTTATTGTCGTGACTGCAACAATTCAACCAGAAGAACCAACAGATCCTGAAGAGGGGGAGCACCTTTTTCATTCACATATGTGGGTGAAGGGGACCCCACTGAATTTTATTGTTGATAGTGGAAGCTAGAAAAACCTCATCTCAGCAGAGGTCGTCAAACAGTTGGGATTGTTGACAACACCACACCCACAGCCATACAACATCAAGTGGCTTCGGCAGGGACGAGATCTTTGTGTCATCCAACAGTGTCGATTGTCATATGGCATCCAACCCTTCAAGGATGAGGTATTATGTGATTCTTCCCCACTGGATGTTTGTGATGTTCTCGTGAGCCAACCATATATGTGGAGACGTCATGATGTTTATGAGTCTCGACCCCGTAGTGTCATTGTTACTTTGGGGGGTCATCTCTACAGAATACCAAAGGTAGTTCCAACTATTGTTCCAACTAAAAAGTGTCGCAAGGTAGTATCTCATACTGTAAAATTTAGCTTCTTCACAATCTATTCAAAAGGGGAATAGAAGGACACTGCAACCATTATAGCCTCGCCCCCTGCACCTTCTATCCAACAGAAGTAGGTTGACAAGGTTGTAGAAAAGCGCAAAGATTCCTTCTGCACATCGTCCTCTCATGTAGCTCAACTTTTTGAACAGCCTCAGCTTCAATAGGTTCATGACAGACTTCCACAAACTAAGCAGCGCGACGTCTCTAGCAATACAAGCAGCTCACCAAGATGCAGATCCAGCAAACGCTTTTCCCTCTCCCCCGGGAACTCAACGCAATGGATACCATTTCTTCCTAAGGAGGGAGGATTGATCCAGGTGGATATCGGTGACCACCCACCTTTTTCTACGAGCTCAAAACAGTTTTCTGACAATTTTGGCAATTTACTATTTTTAGCAGGTTTTAACTTCGGGGGCCATTTTGAGGGATTAAATGAAGGATTTTTGAGGTCAAGATTCTCAATGATATAATAAGACATTATTGAGCCCAAAAATGAGTCTCCTCGACGATACCTTTCCAACGAGATATCATACTCCTAAAACGGAGATCGCATGCAAAAGTTATGACCCCGGGAAGTTGATGTACTAACTTACCCAAACGGGGCCCACATGACTTTTGGCGCTTCATCTCCTAGGGTTAGGATTTTTGATGTCTAGGGTTTTTGGCATTTTTTTTTATTGTAAAAAGGCCTTCAAAGCCTCATTGTAATCATCTTCTTGCAAATGCGAGTAACCGTCACATATCTTCTCGGAGATAAGTTGCCACCATTCTAGCAAGTCTTTCACTCTGTATTTTTACAGTCTCTGTACATTTCTTTAATTAATAGAAATTGTGTATTAATGTATCTCTATGTTTATGTTTACATCTCTAATACATTTATGTTATATTATTGGATATACACGATCTCTCTATGCATTTATTTATTATATCTCCGCTCTCATTTCGTGCCGAAAATAATCTAGATCAGTGGTATCAGAGCAGGATGCTCTTGATTGTTTTTTTCAGTGCATGTCCCCGATGAGATCTGAGTATAGCAAGTTGGGTCTCAATATTGTCTCTCTTGAAGACAATCACTCTCGCACACCCAAGAAATTCTCAATGGTGGAAGAAAAGAAAAACGACGGAGCAAACAATCCTATCAATTGTTGCTTGAGCAAGCTCTCACGCGATGAAGGGACGAAATGATGGAGAATTTTTCCCACATCCTTCAACGCCTACCGNGAGATCTGAGTATAGCAAGTTGGGTCTCAATATTGTCTCTCTTGAAGACAATCACTCTCGCACACCCAAGAAATTCTCAATGGTGGAAGAAAAGAAAAACGACGGAGCAGACAATCCTATCAATTGTTGCTTGAGCAAGCTCTCACGCGATGAAGGGACGAAATGATGGAGAATTTTTCCCACATCCTTCAACGCCTACCGATAGCATCAGGCGCATCTTCATCAAGCGGCCACTTTGGAGGAACCTTGCCTTTTAAGGTACAAGTTAATTTTGATATTCCTGTATTTGAAGGACAGATAGATGCAGAAGCCCTAGAAAAATGGTTAACTCTACTAGAAGGTTATTTCTCTCTTCATAATTTTTTCGACAAAGAAAAGATCACTTTCGCACTTCTTAAAGCTCTCCCTCATGTCAAACATTGGTGGGAAACTTACTGGGAGAAAAGTTCCACAAAGGAGTCTGGAATATATGAGGTCGATCCCACTTGGGATTTTTTTGTGGATGCGATAAAGGAACATTATTACCCTGTTGGAAACTATGAGGACCAGTACATGAGATGGACCACACTGCGACAAGAGAGGGGCAAAGCAGTTCTGGAGTTCACCTATACCTTCCATACCTTGTGCACCAAGCTGGGTATCAAAGACTCCGAGGGACATTTGGTTTTGAAATATCGTGGGGATTTACACAGATACATATAGACTGAAATGGATTTTCTCAACATCTCATCACTCGGTGTTTCTTATCAATATCCTGTTAAAATTGAGCAGAAATTGAAGCACCAGAACAAATGGAAATTTGGGTCTGCAAATCCGCAACAACCAAAGTATGACAAATACGGCCCTAACAAACAGTCTCCTGAAAGTCAGTCCAAGACATAGGAAAAGAAGGGTCATGGGAAGACAAAGAAGGACACCGGAAAATGGTGTGGTTTCCACAAAATCCCCTAGCACAACAACAACAAATGTCACTCAAAACAATCATTGGTGGTCGAGATCAAAGACAAGGAGCCGAACCTTGTTTCAGAATATGATTCTCAAAATACTGGTAAAGGATAGATCATTGACACAGACCCCACTGCTATTGTCGCGACCGCAGCAATTCAACCAGAAGAACCAACAGATCCTGAAGAGGGGGAGCGCCTTTTTCATTCATAGATATGGGTGAAGGGGACCCCGCTGCATTTTATTGTTGATAGCGGAAGCCAGAAAAACCTCATCTCAGTAGAGGTCATCAAACAGTTGGGATTGTCGAAAACACCACACCCACAGCCATACAACATCGGGTGGCTTCGGCAAGGACGAGATCTTCATGTTAGCCAATAGTGTCGATTCTCATACGGCATCCAACCCTTCAAGGATGAGGTAATATGTGATGTTTCCCCACTAGATGTCTGTGATTTTCTCTTGGGCCAACCATATATGTGGAGATTACATGTTGTTTATGACTCTTGACCCCGTAGTGTCATTGTTATTTTAGGGGGTCATCTCTACAGAATACCAGAGGTATTTCCAACTATTGTTCCACCTAAAAAGTGTCACAAGATAGTATCTCATACCGCAAAATTCAGCTTCTTCACAATCTGTAAAAAAGGGGAACAGAAGGACACTGCAAGCACTATAGCCTCGCGCCCTGCACCTTCTATCCAACAGAAGAAGGTCGACAAGTTTGTAGAAAAGTGCAAATATTTATTTTGCACACCATCCTCTCATGTAGCTCAACTTTTTTAATAGACTCATCTTCAACAGGTTCATGATAGACTTCCACAAACTAAGAAACGCGACATCTCCAACAATACAAGCAGCTCACCAAGATGCAGATCCAGCAAACGCTTTTCCCTCTCCCCCGGAAAATCAACGCAATGGAGAACATTGCTTCATAAGGAGGGAGGATTTATCCAAGTGGATATTGGTGTCCACCCACCTTTTTCGACTGGCTCAAAATAGTTTTCTAGCAATTTTGGCAATTTACTATTTTTCGTAGTTTTTAACTTCTGGGGCCATTTTGAGGGCCTAAATGAAGGTTTTTCATGATCGAGGTTCTCAATGATATTCAAATTCATTATTGATCCCCCAAAATTAATCTCATCGATGTTATCTTTCCAACGAGCTATCATACGCCTAAAACGGAGATCGTATGCAAAAGTTACGACCCTGGGAAGTTAATGTACTAACTTACCCAAACGGGGCCCACATGACTTTTGGCGCTTCATCTCCTAGGGTTAGGATTTTGGATGTCTAGGGTTTTTGGCATCCATATTTATTGCAAAAGGGCCTTCAAAGCCTCATTGTAATCATCTTCTTGTGAATGCGAGTAGCCATCACATCTCTTCTCGGAGATAAGCTGCCACCATTCTAGCGAGTTTTTCACTCTGCATTTTTATAGTTTCTGTCCGTTTCTTTCATTAATAGAAAATGTGTATTATTGTATCTCTGTGTTTATGGTTGCATATCTGATATATTTCTGTTATATTATTGGATATACGCGCTATCTCTATGCATTTTTTTATTATATCTCCGCTCTCATTTTGTGTCGAAAATAATCTGGATCAGTGGTATCAGAGCAGGCTACTCTTGATCGTTTTTTTTAGTGCATGTCCCCGACGAGATCCGAGTATAGCAAGTTGGGTCTTGATCTTGTCTCTCTTGAATACAATCTCTCTCACACACCCAAGAAACCCTCAATGGCGGAAGAAAAGAAAAATGATGGAGCAGACGATCCTATCAATCTGTTGCTTGAGCAAGCTCTCACGCGACAGAGGGAAGAAATGATGGAGAATTTTTCCCACATCCTTCAACGTCTGCCGATAGCTTCAGGTGCATATTCAACAAGCGGCCACTTTGTAGGAACCTTGCCTTTCAAGGTACAAGTTAACTTTGATATTCCTGTATTTGAAGGATAGATAGATGCAGAAGACCTAGAAAAATGGTTAACTCTGCTAGAAGGTTATTTCTCTGTTCATAATTTTTCTGACAAAGAAAAGATCACCTTCACACTCCTTAAAGCTCTCCCTCATGTCAAACATTGGTGGGAAACTTACTGGGAGAAAAGTTCAACAAAGGAGTCTGGAATATATGGGGTTAATCCCACTTGGGATTTTTTTGTGGATGCGGTAAAGGAATAGTATTACCGTGTTGGAAACTAGGAGGACCAACACATGAGATGGACCACACTACAACAAGAGAGGGGCCAAGTAGTTCCATAGTTCACTAATACCTTCCATACCTTGCGCACCAAGCTGGGTATCAAAGACTCCAAGCGGTATTTGGTTCTGAAATATCGTGGGGCTTTACACAGATACATCCAGACTGAAATGGATTTTTTGGACATCTCATCACTTGGTGCTGCTTATTGATATGTTGTTAAAATTGAGAAGAAATTGAAGAAACAGAACAAACAAGAATTTGGTTCTGCAAATCTGCAATAACCAAAGTATGACAAAGACGGCCCTAACAAACAATCTCCCAAAAACTAGTCCAAGACACAGGAAAACAAGGGTCACAGGAAGACAAAAAAGGACACTGGAAAATGGTGTGATTTCCACAAAATCCACTAGCACAACACCTATGAATGTCGCTCAAAATAGTCATTGGTGGTCGAGATCAAAGACAAGGAAATGAACCCTGATTCAGAATCTGATTTTGAAAATACTAGTAAAGGATAGATCATTGACACAGACCCCACGGCTATTGTCGCGACTGCAGCAATTCAACCAAAAGAACCAACAGATACTAAAGAGGGGGAGTGCCTTTTTCATTCACATATGTGAGTGAAGGGGACCCCGGTGCATTTTACTGTTGATAACAGAAGCCGGAAAAACCTCATCTTAGCAGAGGTCGTAAAAAAGTTGGGATTGTCGACAACAAAACACCTGCAGCCATACAACATCGGGTGGCTTCAACAAGGATGAGATATCCATGTCAGCCAATAGTGTCGATTGTCATACAGCATACAACCCTTCAAGGATGAGGTATTATGTGATGTTGCCCCACTGGATGTCTATGTTCTTCTCTTGGGCTAACAATATATGTGGAGATGCTATGTTGTTTATGAGTCTCGACCCAGTAGTGTCATTGTTACTTTGGGGGGTCATCTCTACATAATATCAAAGGTAGTTCCAACTATTGTTCCACCTAAAAGGTGTCGCAAGGTAGTATCTCATTCTACAAAATTCAGCTTATTCACAATATGTTCAAAAGGGGAACAGAAGGACATTGCAACCACTATAGCCTCACCCCCTACACCTTCTATCCAACAAAAGCAGGTCGACAAGGTTGCAGAAAAGTGCAAAGATTCCTTTTGCACACCGTCCTCTCATGTATCTCGACTTTTTGAACAGCCTCATCTTCAACAGATTCATGACAGACTTCCACAAACTAAGCAGTGCGACGTCTCCAGCAATACAAGCAGCTCACCAAGATTCAGATCCAGCAAATGCTTTTCCCTCTCCCCTGAGAACTCAACACAATGGATGCCATTTCTTCCTAAGGAGGGAATATTGATCCAGGTGGATATCGGTGACCACCCATCTTTTTGGACTGGCTCAAAATAGTTTTCTGACAATTTGGCAATTTACAATTTTTAGCAAGTTTTAACTTCTGGGGCCATTTTGAGGGCCTAAATGAAGGTTTTTCGAGATTGAGGTTCCACATAATTCCCAATAGCATGATTGAGCACCCAAAATGAATTTCCTCGACGATACCTTTCCAACAAGCTATCATACGCCTAAAGCGGAGATCGTATGCAAAAGTTACGACCCCGAGAAGTTGATGTACTAACTTACCCAAACAAGGCCCACGTGACTTTTGGCGCTTCATCTCCTAGGGTTAGGATTTTAAATGTCTAGGGCTTTTGGCATTCCTGTTTATTGTAAAAGGGCCTTCAAAGCCTCATTGTAATCATCTTCTTGTGAATGCAAGTAGTCATCACATCTCTTCTCGGAGATAAGTTGTCACCATTCTAGTGAGTCTTTCACTCTATATTTTTACACTTTTTGTACATTTCTTTCTTTAAAAGAAATCGTGTATTACTGTATATCTATGTTTATGTTTTCATATCTGATATATTTCTATTATATTATTGGATATGTGCAATATCTCTCTACATTTCTTTATTATATCTCTCATTTCATGCCGAAAATAATCTGGATCAGTGGTATCAGAGCAGGCTGCTCTTGATCGTTTTTTTTTCAGTGCATGTCCCCGACGAGGTTCGAGTATAGCAAGTTGGGTCTCAAGATTTTCTCTCTTGAAGACAATTGCCCTCACACACCCAAGAAACCCTCAAGGACGAAATGATGGAGAATTTTTCCCACATCCTTCAAAGCCTACTGATAGAATCAGGTGCATCTTCATCAAGTGGCCACTTTGGAGGAACCTTGCCTTTCAAGGTACAAGTTAATTTTGATATTCCTGTATTTGAAGGACAGATAGATGCAGAAGCCCTAGAAAAATGGTTAACTCTCCTAGAAGGGTATTTCTATGTTCATAATTTTTCCGACAAAGAAAAGATCACCTTCGCACTCCTTAAATCTCTCCCTCATGTCAAACATTATTGGGAAACTTACTGAGAGCAAAGTTCCACAAAGGAGTTTGGAATATATGGGGTTGATCCCACTTGGGATTTTTTTGTGGATGCAGTAAAGGAGAAGTATTACCCTGTTGGAAACTATGAGGACCAGTACATGAGATGGACCGCATTGCGGCAAGAGAGGAGCCAAGTAGTTCCGGAGTTCACCAATACCTACCATACCTTGCGCACCAAGCTGGGTATCAAAGACTCCAAGCGACATTTGGTTCTGAAATATCATGGGGCTTTACATAGATACATCCAGCCTGAAATGGATTTTCTGGACATCTCATCACTCGGTGCTACTTATTGATATGTTGTTAAAATTGAGCAGAAATTGCAGCACCAGAACAAAGAGTAATTTGGGTCTGCAAATCCGCAACAACCAAAGTATGAAAAACATGGACCTAACAAACAATCTCCCGAAAACCAGTC
>JASDQU011249516.1:3951-16774 GCA_032191745.1 Picea mariana
TTTTCTATGATCTTAAAGAATATACAAGACCTGCATTTCCTTTTAATGTAAGCTCTGTGAAGAAAATGTAATATGTAGTTCATTTTAGCACTTTTACTTGATTGATGAAATTACCAAAATTCTTCTTCAGAAATATTTTGAAATAAAAGGATATATGCTAGGTGAAGTCCAATGGGACTATGATATCAACCACAAAAAATTCAAATTCAAATTCATCGTTTTTATACTTACGGTCAAGTTGACAATACAATAATTTTACTTGAACAACCTTCCATTAATTGTTTTGTAGCTTTTCGATGCTTCTCTTATGCAAACACATCCTGGAAAGTGTAACTATGACTCACTTTCTCTATTCCTTGATTGAAGAGCTTATTCACCTATCTAATTCACTTCATAGTTATTGTTAAGACCATCAATGTGGCTTTGTTAAGACCGATTCCTGCTTCTGAAAATTGCCCTCCCCTTTCTTTTTCCCCTCTACTTTCCCTTTCCGGTTACTTAGTCATTTTTCGAAAAATGTCCAAGTGCGCGGGTTGGTGGATTCACGCATTCACATTTCCACTGATGCTTTTATATCATGAGTCTAACCAATCGCTTCACAATTCCATATTAAACAACATTTTTTATTGTGGGTTTCCAGCCAGACGGGCTCAATATTCCGCTTCCATTGTTCTGCCCCCTACAAACAACACCCAGACTTCCCCGATATACAAATTGACAACCAAATTCCCCTTTCTTTTTCTCCTCTACTTTCCCTTTCTGGTTACTTAGTTTCTTTTCTGAATATGTCTCATGCTTTTGCTTTTATATCATGAGTCCGACCGATCGCTTCCCCATTCCATACTTGACCACTTTTTCAATCGCCAGTTCCCAAGTAGGCATGCTCGACATTGCGTTTCCATTGTTCCGGGACCTACAAACAACACCCGGAGTTCCATGATATACAAATTGACCGTTGAATTCTGCCATCATGTCATGTTCCATGTTGCACATTTTGCAGTCAAAATTTCAGAGATGTACAATTTGACCATCGGGTCGTCACTTCTCCTGAGTATAACTTGTGACCCTATTTTGAAGCCCGACTGACCGCTTTCCATACTTGGCCATTTCTTGGAATATCTTTCGTGGGTCGTCGAGTTGGTGGGTTCACGAAATGTCCAATCCTTAATCACTCTTTGCTGTCCCTGCCACCTTCTCACTTATTTCTAAATATGCAATTATTAATCTTTAATGCTAATAACTCATCATGAGGGAACCGTAAAGCTTGTCATTAATGGGCAAAAGGCTTGAGGAGATCTCCCATTAATACGAATTAAACCAATATTTGTAGAGGGTTATGTTATCCCTTTCGAGTGTTCATTTCAAACATCATGGAATATCTTTCTCACGTCATCGGGTTGGCATCTTCATGAAATCTCCAATCATTAATCACTCTTCGTCGTCCCCGCCACCTTCTTAATTATTTCTAAGTATGCAATTAGTAAGCTTTAATGGTAACAACTCATTAGGCAAGAACCGTAGAAATTGTCATTAATCAGCAAAAGGCTCGAGGATACCATTGATACGCAATAAACCAAGATTTGTGGAGGGTTATATTACCCCTTCTGAGTGTTCATTTCAAACATCATCTAGAGAAAACGAACATTATCATCAACTTATGGAAGCAACTCGACAATAGTTCTGTCGATATATAGTAAACACCTTCAGGCATGATGACTAGAAATTCCAGTGGTCTAGGGAATATTCTTACTACTCATCCCCTTCTACCCATAAGGAAGTAAGGATATCGTCCCTTGGTGCGCCGAGAGATATATTTCAAGCCAAAGAATTCCAAGGCAACCCCCCCTTCTCAGACAACCCCCTATGCGTTTATTTTTTTTATAACCCTATAAACGTGTATATCCTACCCCCTGCGTTTATTTGTTTTGTAACCCTATAAACGTGTATATCCTACATTTGCTCCGTATATTTATCGCCTGCACCAAATTTCAAGGATTTTGCAGAAAAACATGAAAGAATGGCTGACGCAGAAGTTGATGTGGTCAATTTTGAGCCGGAAGAAGATGATCTGATGGACGATGATACGACGATGGATGATGACAGTGAAGACATTGTTCCCACTCCTGAGCCCAAATTGAAATCCACCATAACTGGGGGCACTTCCCAGCTCGATGGTGGTGGCCCTAACAAGACCAAAGGAAGGGGTTTCAAAAAAGAAACTAATATTGAACACAATATCCTCTTTGCATCTCGAGAGTTTGAGTCTCTTGACTCGGATGGCGGTCCTAGACCTCAAAAATGTATCCTTTCCTTTCATTTTTAGGGTTTTGGATTAGGGTTTGGATTTTTCCCTGGTGCAGGTTGTGTCCCTGAAGTATTTGACTGTAAGGAGATGGTCTCCTTGTGCGTCGAGAGATACATTTCAAGAAAAACAATTATTCAACTATGGGACCAGTCTCTTATTAGTTGGAGATACAATTAACATCTTAAGGAGTGAGGACCAGAACTCCCAGTGGTCCAAGGAATATTCCTATTACTCATCCCCTTCTGCCTAGAACGAAGTAATTTGGATCTCTGGAATTGCTCATGCAGTCTGTGTCCCTAAATTCTTTGACTGTAAGGAGGTGGTCTCTTGGTCCCTTTTTGCCTAGAATGAAGTAATTTGGACCTCTGGAACTTCTTGTGCAGGTTGTGTCCCTAAAGTCTTTGACTATAAGGAGGCGATCTCTTGTTGCTTGGACCTCTAGAATCGCTCATGCAGGCTATGTCGCTAAAGTATTTGACTATAAGGAGGTGGTCTCTTGGTCCCCTTCTACCCAGAATAAAGTAATTTGGACCTCTGGAATTTCTCGTGCAGATTGTGTCCCTGAATTCTTTGACTGTAAGGAGGTGGTGTCTTGGTGGGCCGAGAGATATATTTCAAGACAAATAATTATTCCACTATGGGACCACTCTCCTGTTTCTTTGTCACCTCAGGTATTCTGCAAGATGTTGAGATTGTCGAAGCCAACATTGACCTTCAGAGGATAAGACTGTAAGGAGTTCCTAAAAAACAATGACAATCATTTTTGCATGCATCTTCAAGAGCTTGTTGATGCCTTCTGCATGTTTTCCCACTAGATGAACAACACAAAATTGTATGCATGTTTTTTGTTTTTTTTGTAACTCCTCTACCTGTACTTATGACAAGTATGTTCAATGCTTCAGTGCAAAGAACTCATTCCAATGTCTATGGATAAATATATATTACCCACTATTTTTTCTTATAGATTTACTTTTAAAAAATTGCCTTGGAATCTTGGTTGGTGCTTCTTTGCTAGATTTAAAACCTTTTCTCGTTTGCATGGTTCGATAGTCTCGTAATTCTTAAATATTGTATTGAATCAATTAATTTGATCAAATATTAAGCATTGAACAATTATATGACAATGCATTGTGTCGATCACATGAGGCCTCTATGGAAACATAAATGAATTTCACACAATTTCAAACCAACATTCAATTCCATTCATAATGTAGTTAGAACATAGCAACACTAATTCATGATGCGGGAGTTGGGGCACTGCCCAAGAAGTTTCATTTTAATCTCAACCTTGTTGAGTGAACAATCTCTTATTTCCCTCTCCCTTCCTTGATTCCTTCACTCGAAAAGGAAACATATTATTGGTTGTCCATCCCCTAGCCTCTATTTGAGAACTTTTACTTTATTAATTAAATTACAAAATTTCTTCTTCGCAAATATTTTGAAAAAAAAATGATATATACTAGTTGAAGTCAAATGGGGCTATGAAATCAACCACAACATTAAAATTCAAGTTCTTCGTTGTTATACTTACGGTCAAGTTGATAGTACAACAAGTTTATTTCAACAACCCTCCATTGATTTATCTATAGCTTTTCGATGCTTCTCCTATGCAAACACATCCTAAGAAGTATAACTATGACTCACTTTCTTTATTCTTTGATTAAAGAGCCTATAGAGTTGTCTAATTGACTTCATAGTTATTGTTGATCCTAAATTCTGCACCTGAGTGCTAAAGGGCAGAGCCAAGCCACCGGAAATTTGGAATGGTCGTTCTTTTGAATTTATTGATGAGTTAGAGGGTTGTTTCACCATGAAAAAAGCATGGTCAAATTGGAAAGATGATATGGATGAGGGTTCTCCTTGGATGGTAGCAGAGTAATGGTAGACAAGTGAAATAATAGAGGTAAAAATAGAGGGAAACAACAAACCATTCAATGAATAATCTGTTGCAAGATGTTTACTACTTAAAATGATATTTCAAGGCATTAAACAATGTATCAAAAAAACAATTACTCCCACAGGTTGCAATAAAAACAAATCTTCATCAAAGCATTAGCCTATGCACCTCAGTCGCCTAAAATGACCAATAGCACAATCTACACAATCGACCTCCCTATTATCGAATCAACAAACATGAATATTATGGGATCAGAGAATTTCTTTTCAGTGAGAATTGAATTGGAAAAAAATGTTACTTATTCTACTTTTTTTAAGGCCTTATCACAGTAAGAATGAAAACTTATCCTAACCCACTTTTATATACAAATGCCAAACATCAATAGCACATGTAAATCAACTATACATAGTTATAGCCAAAAAACAAGTTATAGTTTATATTTACATTTGCTCACACCCTTTTTAATGATACAAGCACAATAGAAAACGAGTATGTGGATAAAATATTGGACTAGAAAATGATTATTTTGCAACAATTGGGATTGTTTGAGACCAATTCCCGCTTCCTAAAATTTCCCTCCCCTTTTCTATTTTCTCACTCTCTTTTATCCCCTTCTTTTCCCTCTTCTATACTTAACCGAATTCCCCTTTCTTTTTTCCCTCTACTTTCTCTTTCTGGTTACTTAGTCGTTTTTTCAAAAATTTCTAAGTGCGCGGGTTGGAAAACTCATAGGTTCACATTTCCACTCATGTTTTTATATCATGACCCTAACCGACCGCTTCCCCATTCCAAACTTAGCCACCTTTTCGATCGCGAATTCCCAGGCAGGCAGGATCTAGATTGCACTTATATTGTTCCGTGACCTACAAACAACACCCGGAGTTCCACGATATACAAATTGGTTGTCAGACTCCCACATCATCCCCTCTTCTGTGTTACACATTTTGCACTCAAAAGTTCTGAGAGATACAATTTGACCATCGAGTCGTCACGTCTCCTGAGTATAACTTATGACCCTATTTTGAAGCCCGATCGACCACTTTCCATACTTGGCTATTTCTTAGAATATCTTTTGCGGGTCATCGAATTGGCCGGTTCACGAAATGTCCAATCCTTAATCGCTCTTCATTGTCCCTGCCACCTTCTCACTTATTTCTAAATATGCAATTATTAATCTTTAATGCTAATAACTCATCATGAGGGAACCGTAAAGATTGTCATTAATGGGCAAAAGGCTTGAGGAGATCTCCCATTAATACAAATTAAACCAAGATTTGCGGAGGGTTATTTTATCCCTTTCAAGTGTTCATTTCAAACATCATGGAATCTCTTTCTCACATCTTCGGGTTGGCATCTTCATGAAATCTCCAATCCTTAATATCTCTTCATCGTCCTTGCCACCTTCGTAAGTATTTCTAAGTATGCAATAAGTAATTGTTAATGGTAACAACTCATTACGCAAGAACCATAGAAATTGTCATTAATCATTGAAACGCTCGAGGAGACCATTGATACGCAATAAACCAAGATTTGTGGAGGCTTATATTACCCATTTCGAGTGTTCATTTCAAACATCATCTGGATCAAACGGACATTCTCATCAACTTATGGAAGAAACTCGACAATAGTTCTGTCGAGATACAGTAAACACCTTCGGGAATGATGACCATAAATTCCAGTGGTCCAGGGAATATTCTTACTACTCATCCCCTTCCGCCAAAAAGGAAGTAAGGATATCATCCCTTGGTGCACTGAGAGATATATTTCAAGCCAAAGAATTCCANACAACCCCCCTTACATTTATTTTTTTTATAACCCTATAAACGTGTATATCCTACCCCCTTGCATTTATTTGTTTTGTAACCCTATAAACGTGTATATCCTACATTTGCTCCATATATTTATCGCCTGCCCCAAATTTCAATGATTTTGCAGAAAAACATGAAAGAATGGCTGGAGCAAAAGTTGATGTGGTCGATTTTGAGCCGGAAGAAGTTGATCTAATGGGCGATGATACAACAATGCATGATGGCAGTGAAGACGTTGTTCCCACTCCTGAGACTAAATTGAAATCCACCATAACTGGGGGCACTTCCCAGATTGACGATGGCGGCCCTAACAAGACCAAAGGAAGGGGATTCAGAAAAGAATCTGACATTGAATGCAATAGCCTCTTTGCATGTCGAGAGTTTGAGTCTCTCGACTCGGATGGAGGTCCTGGACCTCAAATATGTATCCTTTCCTTTCATTTTTAGGGTTTTGGATTAGGGTTTGGATTTTTCCATGGTGCAGGTTGTGTCCCTGAAGTATTTGACTGTAAGGAGATGGTCTCTTGGTGCATCAAGAGATACATTTCAAG
Organism: Picea mariana; assembly: GCA_032191745.1. Lineage (NCBI taxonomy): Eukaryota > Viridiplantae > Streptophyta > Pinopsida > Pinales > Pinaceae > Picea > Picea mariana. Next base: position 10,513 of record JASDQU011249516.1, read on the forward strand.
AAAAACAATTATTCAATTGCGGGACCAATATCCTATTATTTGGAGATACAATTAACATCTTAGGGGGTGAGGACCAAAACTCCTAGTGGTCCAAGGCATACTTCTATTACTCATCCCCTTCCGCCCAGAACGAAGTAATTTGGAGCTCTGGAATTTCTCATGCAGGTTGTGTCCCTGAAGTCTTTGACTGTAAGGAGGTGGTCTCTTGGTCCCTTTTTGCCTAGAAAGAAGTAATTTGGACCTCTGGAATTTCTCGTGCAGGTTGTGTCCCTAAAGTATTTGACTGTAAGGAGGCGGTCTCTTGTTGCTTGGACCTCTGGAATTGCTCGTGCAAGCTATGTCACTGAAGTATTTGACTGTAAGGAGGTGGTCTCTTGGTCCCCTTCTGCCCATAATGAAGTAATTTGGACCTCTGGAATTTCTCGTGCAGATTATGTCCCTGAATTCTTTGACTATAAGGAGGTGGTGTCTTGGTGGGCTGAGAGATATATTTCAAACCAAAGAATTATTCCACTACGGGACCACTCTCCTGTTTCTTTGTCACCTCAGGTATTCCGCAGGATGTTGAGATTGTTGAAGCCAACATTGACCTTTAGAGGAGAAGACTGTAAGGAGTTCCTAAAAAAGAATGATAATCAGTTTTGTATGCATCTTCAAGAGCTTGTTGATGCCTTCTCCATGTTTTCCCACTAGATGAACAACACAAAATTGTATGCATGTTTTTTTTTTTTTTTGTAACTCCTCTACCTGTACTTATGACAAGTATGTTCAATGCTTCGGTGCAAAGAACTCAGTCCAATGTCTATGGATAATTATATATTACCCACTATTTTTTCTTATAGATTTACTTTTAAAAAATTTCCTTGGAATATTGGTTGGTACTTCTTTGTTGGATTTAAAACCTTTTCGCGTTTGCATGGTTCGATAGTCTCATAATTCTTAAATATTGGATTGAATCAATTAATTTGATCAAATATTAAGCATTGAACAATTATATGACAATGCATTGTGTTGATCACATGAGGCTTCTATGGAAACATAAATGAATTTCACATAGTTTCAAACCAACATTCAATTCCATTCATAATGTAGATAGAACATAGCAACATTAATTCATGATGCAGGAGTTGGGGCCCCGCCCAAGAAGTTTCATTCTCATCTCACCCTTGTTGAGTGAACAATCTCTTATTTTCCTCTCCCTTCCTTGATTCCTTCACTCGAAAAGGAAACATATTATTGGTTGTCCATCCCCTAGCCTCTATTTGAGCACTTTTACTTTATTAATGAAATTACCAGATTTCTTCTTCGCAAATATTTTGAAAAAAAAATGATATATGCTAGTTGAATTCAAATGGGGCTATGAAATCAACCACAGCTTTAAAATTCAAGTTCTTCATTGTTATACTTATAGTCAAGTTTACAGTACAAGAAGTTTATTTCAACAACCCTCCATTGATTTATCTATAGCTTTTCGGTGCTTCTCCTATGAAAACATATCCTGAGAAGTATAACTATGACTCACTTTCTTTATTCTTTGATTAAAGAGCCTGTAGAGCTGTCTAATTGATTTCATAGTTACTGTTGCTCCTAAATTCTGCACCTGAGTGCTAAAGGGCAGAGCCAAGCCACCGGAAATTTGGAATGGTCATTCTTTTGAATTTGTTGATGAGTTAGAGGGTTATTTCACCATGACAAAATCATGGTCAAATTGGCAAGATGATATGGATGAGGGTTCTCCTTGGATAGTAGCAGAGTAATGACAGACAAGTGAAATAATAGAGGTAAAAATAGAGGAAAACAACAAACCATTCAATGAATAATCTACTGCAAGAAGTTTACTACTTAAAATGATATTTCAAGGCATTAAAAAATGTATCAAAAAAACAATTACTCCCATAGGTTGCAATAAAAACAAGTCTTCATCAAAGAATTAGCCTATGCACCTCAGTCACCTGAAATGACCAATAGCACAATCTACGCAATCGACCTTCCTATTATCAAATCAACAAAGATGAATATTATGGGATCAGAGAATTTTTTTTCTGTGAGAATTGAATTGGAAAAAAATGTTACTTATTCTACTTTTTTTAAGGCCTTATCACAGTAAGTGTTAGCGCTCTGTAATTTTCCCAAGGCTGCGGAGGCAGTCAAAGAGGCAACATCAAAACCACTTTGAGTCTTGGATCTAGCCCTCCAAGACTCAGAGAGGGATCTCTCTATTTGATATAACTTTGTTTTAATAGGTATTAGGCTAGTTATGTTGAACATGGGTTTGTCTATGGATTTTGAGTTGGTTTGGTTAAGGCATAAAGGGACCATTGGGCAACATGGATTCAATGATAAAGACGATAGATGAATGAATAACTAAAACAAGATGTAACCAGGAAAGATAATCATGGAAGTGGATTCTTTGAGCTTATAGAATGGGAAAGGAAGAAAATATTGGAATTCATCTCAAATGTAGAGCAGAGTACAGCTGAATTCTACACTTCAAACTTGGAAGAAAGCATAAAAATTGCTTTGAGCCAGCACAGGCTGTCAAGAACAAATCCTGCACATTACCTTCTCATAGACAACATAGAAAGAAAAGTGTGTGAAATAGGAAAATAATGAGTTACATAAGGGAAAAACTTCACCACTTAAACACAACGCAGGAATCTGGAAAAAGTTCCTTTGTATTCATTCATAAAGTCATTTACAAACTGTTGATCATCTTGACAAAACAGAAATTCATGTTTCTATACTATCTACCCATCTCATACCTCTAGGTCCAACCCTCCTTTTCTATTTTACATTTGTATATAAAAGTAAAGATACTCTCAGTCCTCAAAAACTCGAATCCTACCCCTGCTTTCTAAAAAAATAGAAAATAGTTACAATGATTGACACATGTAACAGATGGTCTCCTAAACATAAGGGTCGATTATAACAGAAATGACACGTGCAAAAACTTCTCCTGATTTCCAGAGTGTTGTTTCAGTAGAGTCTTTTTCCATTCGAAAGGTAGACAACACATTGACAGGTGGAGAAATAACATTCCCTTTACTGGTCTTCATGGTATCTTCAATAAATGTCAAAAAGATGAAAAGGCACTTTGAAATCCTGCTTTGACAAATGGAAAATCTTTACAATGAATTTTAAAAGCCACTTAACCTTTTTTCCTTAATACATGCCTCAAAAACTTGAAAAGGGTGATGATATGTATGCCTTTAATCTTTATCTCTCATTTGGAACCCCTTTCACAAAATCTGGACACCAAAAACTTCGATCTGTGCAAAAATACACCTTCACTGCCTATCTTAGGTTTCGATGGTTAACACTGATAGAATCTGGGTGTATTAACCACCGAAAGCTCTGCTTTCAGTGTTTAATGAACAGTCTTCCTATTCGCCTAAACCACCGAAATCTCTTCTTTCACCAAAAATTCAAAATTGCAAAATTGAATTACCTTGTTGCTTCGATAAGTGTTCAAGGTTTCTTTGGTGATGGTTTTATTTCAGGTACAGTATCAGAGACTTGAATTTCATGTGTAGAAAGCTATGTTTTATCATCCAAAGTAGTAGTCAATTCTGCTAGGGTTCCCAACCCTGGGTACTTTGGAGTTGAAGCATATTTTTAATCTTAGGAGTCTGATCTGTCTGTACAGCTTAGTATTCTCTTTCATCAACATCTTGTTCATGTCCAAGGTTTTATCATGATTTTCCATAACATCTTGATAGTTGTCATAAAGCTCAACATTTATGTCAATCAACTCAACATTTCTCTTTTTTAATCTGCTTCTCAAAAATCTCTAAGTCATAAACTCTCCTCAATAGTTGATTGATGTTCTGGAACCTGGTTGGTTTTGATCTGCTTGTAGAGGCTTCTGTCAAGGGTTGATTCTGTTTATCTGGAGGAGTTGGGGATGGAAGATTAGGGTACCCTTCAACAACATGCTTAGCTTGTTCATCACCTTGTATCTCTGTTTTCTCTTGCTCTTCCTCCATGTGGATCTTGAATTCCTGATTTTTCCACAGTACATTTAGTTTGTCTTCTGTCATTTGCATCAATTGCTCGACCAGATACACAAAGGGATTTCTGAGATTGGCCGACCGAAATAAGTGGCCGAAATGCATGAAAATGGGGATGCAACGAATGACATTTTTCATTCCATTTCTTTCACAATTCCTCTATTGTCCGATTCCCCATAAGCTCTCGATCTTTTTACAACGATATCGCATTGTTTGGACACCTGTACAGTCACCTTGGCACATGATTACCCTTTATGCATGCGTTCTTTCCCTGCATTTGACACCTGAGTTTTCTTTTGTTTGCCACCTGTGGATTTGATCTTGGGTTTTTGATTGTCCTATTGCTTGGCGCCTTGTGTTTGGGCGTTGGCTTCCATGTTTGTTGCCAACCGTGGCTTGTGTGTGTTGTTGTGTGGCAGGTTGCGTGGAGCTAGAGTGTAAACTTGGCCTCTGGGCTAAGGGAGATAGTCAGCACAATGTTAGGGATAAAAACGGATCCGAGGTAAGTTAATTGGCATAAAAATTTCAAAGACTCGGGCTTCTATATAATAGAAATAAAGAATGACAATCGGTTGGGATATAATCCTGAAATCAAAGGGATTTTCGAATACTTGGATTAAATGGGCAATGATTATCTGCAACTCCTTTAAAATTGAAATCGGATGGCCTACTTGAAGTTTTAAAATAGTTAGGAGAAACTAGATCAATCATAAAATTCTATGTATGCAGAGTTTTGTTGGGAAATGACATTTGGAGTCTTAACAGGTACCACAATGCATCAAATCTAGATTTAACATACCAAGAGTAATCATACCACCTTTTCATCACCATTTCGCTTAACTTTCGGCGGTTAGCCTTCCATCATTATGCCAATTGACATCTGGATTGTGCGAAAATGTGGGCTCTGACGTTTCCAAGCTTACGTCTTTTCGGTGGTTAATCGAACTTTGCTTTTCTCTATTAACCACCAAAAGTGAAGGCTTTCGGTGGCTAATGAACTCCTACGGGTTCTCCTAAGCCACTGAAACCTATAATTTCCTCTTTTTGAAAATAAAATCAAATGCAATGCTTATTTGCAAACAATAAGCTTTCAAACAAGCCAATAAAAATTTAAAAATAAATTTTTCAAATACTTCCTATCACCTAAAATGGCAAAGCTTGACTATGTTATTTTAGGAGATAACAACTAAGCTAAGAAATGTTGCGATAAAAGTTGAGACATGTTGAGAGTTTTCTGCCACCTTCACATTTTCACTATGCACCACGAGCCATCTGTGTTATGCCTAAAATAGATATCAGTCAGAATACTGATTTTCCATATAAGTTATAGGGTCCTAACATAGGATTCACCTGGGGATGGCAGCTCCTTGGGAGGTGTCAAGAATCCATAGAAATCTGAATTTCGTAGACCATCTGATCATTGGGTTGTTCCCAAACTGTAAACTAAAAATAAAACTATGAAAAAATGAACCGAAAGAAGTGCTCATCCTGTTGAGTTTATTGGCACACTCCTACCTACCCTACTTTGCTAACAGTTACTGCTCAATCAGGTAATGAAAAAGTGCCAATGCAGCCAATCCAACAGTTGATCTAGTGACTCTATTCTTTCACTGTCTGTGATGAAACTCAGAAATANATAAACTTGAACAATAGGAAAAATATTGGAAATGGAAAAGGATCCTGTATTGAATAATTTCTCCATATATGTATTTACAGGATCAATATAGGCTTGGCCCCTCCTTTGATTTTCAACTTCAACCAATTCAGCATCAAGACTCGATTTTTCACCTATGCTTTCTGTGTCTTCCAACACTTCTTTATATGACTATGGAGGATCTGATGGTTTCTAAAATGATGCCTCTGTTGAACCAGACAGTGGGGTAGACTGTCTGAACATATCCATATCATAACAATGTTTTAATTCATTTGAAGTAAATGAAGCCAGACTTTGAAAACACACATCATCTAGAATATCAGCTATAGGGTCATAAAATGTTTTGTATGGTGGTGGTATTGGCCCTCCTAGTACTTCATGGTTTACACTGTGATTTTCAACTAGAATCCGAACAAGATTCCCTCTCACAATTTGAAAAGAATTAAAACACAGCGACAGTGAATCACAACAGATCATCTCATTACTTGTTTTAGGCTTCATGATTTCATCTGAGGTTTGACCTTCAAAAAGTCTCAAGGGCTGCACCTTTGGATTAGCTTCCGCGTTTACCTTTTTTTCCTCTTCCTTTCTATTCATG
>JASDQU011249519.1:0-18313 GCA_032191745.1 Picea mariana
GGCACACAACACTGAAGATGAGACAAACCAAGATAGACACTATATTCTTTACCTACTTAGACTATATCACATGGATAGTGATACACACCGCACATTCCAATAGAGATAGTAGCATCATAGAAATACATCGCGTGGCTTAGAGCCGACATGCACCATATGTATGTATAAGCTTTGAAGGACCCAACACAACAATGGACACAAATGAGCTACAGGGTGACAGTAAAGGAAGTGGGCCAAAAAATTACTAACGGGTACAAGGAGAGGAACAAGGGCACCCAGGGCCAGGGTCAGACCTAGGGGGAGGAGAGAAAGATCCCAATAGATAGGGAAGACCCATCAAATGAAGAGGAGGAATGAGAGTACAGTTTCGAATACCTAGGGGATACGCAAGGAAAAGATCCACCAATAGGAACAGGGGTCATATGTGACACATCGACAACCCCCACGGAAAGAATGAATAGAAAGGACATGGGAGAAACACAAGCAGGGAGAGTGCACAAGAAAACTAAGGCACAAAGACCACCACCTTTGTTATACATATTAACCAAAGGAGACATGGAAATAATTTTCCAACAAATGGACGAAATGACAGAGGAGATTTGGGAAAAAGAAACTAACAAGTGAGAAGCACACCATAAGGAGATGCAGGATCAACATGTAGCACTCTAGTAGATGATGGATGCATTAAGCAGTAGGATGCAACACTGGTCAGAAGAAGAGGTAGTTGAGGGATTGAGCAGGAAACATGAAGTAATACAGGAACAACTAGGGGTAATCCAAAAGATCTTGGAGACAATGAAATTAAAACCTGCACAAGGACTAGGTGCAGGCCAAATAGGTCTGATAGAAGTCACACACACTACAGGGTTGGTTCAAGCGATATCCTTGCGTAGAGTGATCAAAATTTCAGTAGGGATATTCGGGTTACCCAACCCCGAAATTCAAGAGCAGTTACGGGGACTAAGTGACATGGACTTATTCGTATCCCAGATGAGTACAAACATTTTATAGAGCTTACATACATGAATTATGGAGGAATTACGACTTCACATAGATACTGCAGAAACATAAATAATAAAGGTAGAGGTAAAGAAAGAGGAACTTCAGAGATAATACAACACTATGCTATAGGAAGAGTACGCAGTATAACAACGAGTAGAACTTGTAGAAAAGGAAAAAATCAAAGCAAAAAATGAGGCATAGGAAGCCAAGAGGGAGAAGCTTGAAGCCGAAGAGAAGGCTAAGAAAACCACACAAGGAAAGATTGAAGCATAAGAGAAAGTTGAGAAATCCAAGAAGGAAAAGAAAAAAGCATAGGAAAAGGAAGAAGTCGAGCAATTGGCAGAGAAAGTTCAAGCATTAGTATGACAATTATATAAGGAAGTACCAGAAGTACCAATGGTGGTATAAGCCACGATAGAAGAACAAGTCAGAAAGATTAGAGAGGTCATTAAAGGACTTCAAAGGAACGACACAGAGGTAGAGTCACACGAAACACTGGGGACAACACCAAAAGAAAGAGCACAAAGGAAAATGACAGTGCAAATAGTGGTGGAGAATATTAAAATCTTAGAACATGAGTGTATCAATATATTTGAATAAGGCAAGTGCATGTGGATAGAGATGATGAACACCCCAGAGTTGCAAGTGATGTATTAGAAAATAAGGGTTGCGTAGGAACAAGAGATTCAATCCATTGAGCATGCACAAATACTCTCCCACCAATTGAAATAATGATAGCACTTTTGGATAACAAGAAACTAGACCTTGCATTGGAACAATTGAAACAAGAATAGAATAATATCACACAGGAGTTGAAACTTCAAAAGGACAAGGCACTCGAGGTACTAGAGGAACTAGCTACTGCACAAACCAGCACGACATTAGGAGCACAGGACACCGAGGCCAAATTAAATATCTTGACATCATACAAAGTGGAAGAAATTGTGAACAAGGAGGTCGAAGTCACAACAACAGTACATGCAGCAAAGGAGAGCATCCACAAATGCATTGAGGCATGGAAGAGAACAACACAATAGGCCTAAGTGGCTTAGGACGAGCCATAGGTGAGTGTTGGGAGCTTGTTCGGAAGGTAGGTTGGATAGAGAAAAAAAAGAAGAAACGACACATAGAGAAAAGGTGCAGGATCAAGAAGATCAAGAGGATCAAGAAATAAGAGAGAAGAAAGAGAATAATATGGGGGACATGAAGGAACAAGGTCCCGTAAAATCTAGGAAAACTGGTCGAACATGAGTTGTATCCAACCCAAAATGAGTTGTCACAAGGCGAGCCTGGGTGGTAGCCAACTCATTCTAAGCTCGAAAAAAAACTTGAGAAAAAGGAACCTAAATATGAAAAAGAGAAGCGAAGTTCAAGATATACAGAAGTTCAAAGAGATTAGTTGTGAAGTTCAGAAGCGAGAGAAACATTAATAACAGAGACAAAACTGAAGAATCAAAACAATTCTGTGGAATTGTTGTGATTGTAGGATATTCTGTGTAAATAATTTCATTAATGTATGTAGAGGAATGTATATTTACCATCTATTGTAGCGCAGAGAACAATTAGAATGCCTTAAATATAATAAAGAAGAAAATATTTATGGATGTATCCTAGGAGGGGGTGAACCAGTGTAACTCTTTGTCGAATTATGTCGTGGAATGGTTATTGATGCTTTTAATTGTTAATTCATGTTTGTATGATGTTAATTCCTATTTTTACTACGATGAATTCTTATCTTAATTGATAATGTTGATAGATTCATATGCAGTAATGTTAATTGTATGTTTAAACCACTAGATGACAAGAATATAGACTGTTATGCATAAAGAAGTGAGTAACGAGTTCATATTAAATAGGATCTCGTGCACAAGAGGATCTATTAGGTATGACAGAGCGTGTCTCCCTACTTTCCCTTATCACTGTAGAATCTTGGTTCTTGTAGTCCCCATAAGGATACCTCGAGTGATACTTTGCATTCTTGCAGGTGATGCCGAAATGTCCGGTATTTGTAGGGTTTTGTTGGAATAATTACTTTGAACCCATGGTCTTGAACCTTCCTTCATGTGTGTGCTAGAAAATCCTTTGCTCAACAAACTGAAAAATCCTTTGAATGATTCCTTACTTGGTGATTACTTTTTGTCTATGCTCAACAATTTGTATTTTGAATTCTTCTTCCACTTACCAAGCACACCATTATGTATTAATTGGGAGGACATGTATCAAGAAAAAGTTCTTCTACTTGTGATCCTTACACTTGGATGCTTTTTTCTTTTCTTTTCTTGTTCTTTTTGCTTCATCTTTGTGTTCATTGTCTTGCTCGACACTTGATGCAATTTTCTTCTTGCTGATTGATATCCTAAATCGATGCTTATTTATTCAAAGAACATTTTTTTTTAGCCACAAAGCACATGACTTGATCAAAGGCTCCCTTTCTTGTTGGATTTATACTTAGGTTATTTTCAATGCCATGCTCATTTCCATATAGATTATTTATCCTCTTCTTTCCTCAAGTAAAGTATTCCATTCATTGTAGAGAAAATGTTCCAAGCAAGGACTTCTTTGCTTCTTGAATTGGTACTTATACAAGTTTCCAACATTTTGTCTCTTCATTTGCTTGGCCTTTCAATTTTCACATGCAACTCTATGTGACTAATTTCAGATCTGAAAATTGCTTCATAGTGATCTAACAATAAAACCCTAGTTGTTATCACTGTAAAACTTTACACTGAAATTATTGACTAAAAACATATGCAGCCGAAACACAAATATCATAGATGAAACATCAATACACATGAGACACAATTTCATTTATGTAATCTTGTTATCATTAGAAATCCTGAGGGAAAAACCAACCCTCCCAGCCAACACAATATCACCAAAATCGGAGGACAACCTTGTCCTCCAAAGTCACCAAAACTAAGAACAACCTTGTTCTCCAATAACCATACAAATCACAAAACTAAACTTCAACAATATCCTTGCAAATCTCCTCTGCACACGAATCTTTTGTAGACCACCTGTATGACATGTTGACATCACTTGTCATCCTGTACGGATATGTACCTGCCTAGAAAATTCATATACGCAATTCACCAACTGGAAACCCAGGTACATACGATGTTTTCTCTCCTGCAAATCATGCATACCTTATACATGATTCATCCATTTTCAACCCACTTATATATGCGCTTCGTCCTCCTACAAACTATGTATGGTATGAAAAAATTTGATACACACATGTGACCTTCTTTGCTTCTTTCTCTTGGGCCCGATTCGCCACCAAGAAGACTTCCCCTTTGCTGACATCACCAATACTCCTAGCACAAGTGTAGAATCAGTTATGCTATCTCCATCATGTCTCCACACACTCTACATGATGTGCAATGCCACAATGACCTCTCTTCTTTATATACAATCCTTAGAGGTCAACATAGAGTATCCTCCACAATTCAACATCAAATTAGGCTTTCCTTGCTGGTGTGAAGCCCCAACACAAGCCCACAAATCCCAGCACCAAACCTATGAAACCATCACTCAAATCCAATGGGGTTTTCTCCAAATAAAAAGTGTGATGTTGATATGGAAATGATCTTTTAAAGACTTCGTTAAGTATTTTTCATGAGTTAATTTACCATTTAGAAATTGAAGAGAAGAAGAAGATTTAATGAAATAATTTTGCAACCATCATAAATAATGCAAAACATAAAACATTGAGAACAACAAACCATAATGCCAAATGTTGTTAATGGAGTTCGACAAAGTTGCCTACATCTTCGGGCCTTTGTCTCAATGGGGGAGGATTTCTTATTAATATTCAATGCTTCAAAAGTACATCAATTGGATTACAAACTGGTCTATATTTTTTCTTTTTTACCTCAAGAAACCAACACAACTGATGACACTAAAAAAGGTTGAGCGTAGCTCCCAGAAATGGCCTCTAAAGCTCGCTTCCTTAATGGCTTCCATGCATAAAAATGGATTTGAACTTCAAAAATCCTTCATCATTATATTGTTCTAAACTTTCATGGCTATGAAAATAACCTGGTTTACATAGAATTTTGGTTTGGGATCCTATCCTAACTTCCTCCCAAGATCTGGCCTCAAATAGCGCTCCAGATCCTAAAAAATGGGCAAAATCCGATTAACACAGGCCTAACTAATTACAAAAATTCCAATTCTATAGTGAAAATACCACATTTGGAAGAATTTAGTCATGCACCTATTTTCCTCTAGGTCCTGGTCATATGGCGCACCATGTGGCTAGTGTTGGGGCTGAGCAGCTAGGTCACACCCTTTTCTCCTGGGCCTCTGGTAGGGTGGAAGTCATGTGGCCATGCACTGGTAGTAGTAGCCCCCTTATTTCGTCGATATCTTGGTCATCAGTCCTGGTCACATGGAAGATTTTCCTATGGTATATCTCCTTAGTCAGAGGGATATCCCTACCGATGGGCACTACATCCCCCAAATCTCGCACTAACTCAATTCAAATACATAGTCTGCCACATGTTATAACAAGAAACAACATAGCTCGACCAATTAGCGCATGGTGGTTAGATCATGCCATGCCTGGAGGTAGGGGGTTCAAATCCGTCAGAAGTGGAAAAATTTTACCCAACCCTCATTGGCCTCATCTGGGGTGTCATGTGGCACAACTGGATTTGGCCACTTGGCACCTTGCTATTCGACCGCCAATCCCAGTCACCAGCACAATCAGTTGCACAGTTAGCTACCCATACCACCATGTTTCCTACCCAGATATTTCCATGTCACTACCACCTGTCATCTATACCCTACCACATGTCATGACCTAAGCCTTCCACGTCACTGTATGGACTTCCATGTCTGCGTTCGTACAGTTTAGTCATCTGCCACATCAGCACCTGAAAACACAAAAAATGCATGCCACATGTCAGCCTCTAGTTCTACCACATTAGCATGCTAATGTCATGGTGAAATCATCTTCTCTGTCATGTTAACATACTATTGACTTCAACAATACAGACTATTGACTTTGAATTTGACTTTTTTGGCCTGTTTGGGAAAAATTTCAGAACGCGATCACTTTTGCATACAGACTCAGATTTTTGATCCATTTGCACCGTCGAAAATCTTGCGAAGAGCACTTCACGATCATGTCATTTTATTGAGCATTTGAGAAATTTGTTTTTTTAGCATTTCAGGATCCATTTTGGATTATTCCTCCCCACTAAGACCTGTTGGTCCTCCTAAAGGATATTAACCAGACATCAAGTGCGGGATAGGCCTCCCCACTTGTCCTTTGTCTTTAAACTCTGTCATGTGCACATGTCGCATCATAATCAATTTCATAATAACCATGAAAACTGAAATCATATTGTTAGCCATTTGAACTTGTTCATATCTTACTGAATCCACTACCATCCATGTAGAAAACATTAGCAGCGATAATATCATAAATATGACTGAAAATGAACCAATATGTTTGACGGTCTTGCATGACATTAACTTATCTTGAAGCAAATTATGATTGAACTCACATCCTACAACCATCTCATGTTCATTCTTAAGATCAAATTCTTTACTTGGTACAATTATAGGTGTATTTCTTGCATAAGGTGCCTTCTTTAATTGTTCCATCCTTAGTAGAGTTTGATTTTCTTTAATATGATGAGCATGTACAACATATTCATGGCCTTTCTTAAACAAGTGATATTGATTATGTTCCCCGAAGAAGATTTTTTTGCGATCATATAAATAAGGGCTACCTAAGACTATTCCACATGTTTCTAGTGGCACCACATCACATATTACTTCTTCCACAAACTTAGATGTAATTGCAAAATTTATGATACATTGCTTTGTTATGGGCAATTTGTGATCTTTTCTTATCCAATTTAGTGATTAGGGTTTGTGATGCATCTTAGTTTTTAATCCCAATTTCTTAACCACTTCTTTTGAAATTAAGTTAGATTGAGATCCGCTATCTATCAATGTGTCTATCTTGGTATGTTTCATAATGACCCTTATATGAAACAATTTACTTCTTCAATCAAAACTATCACCAATTTTATCTGAAAAACTAACTGTCGTGATTTTAGACTCATCACCTGAATCATACCCCAAGTCTATTGGTTGTCCTGTTGCTACAAATTTTTTCCTCCCTTTCCTCTCCTTGAACCACTTTTGTCTCTTCTTTGGGTGCAATTTCCAACAATGCTCATCATCATGCCCTTCTTTCTTGCAATGCTTGCAAGAGAGATTCTCTTCCTTCATTGTCGCTAAGTTTTCTTTCTTCCCATTCCCTTTTCCTTTGCCTTCTTTCTTTGAATATGATTCCCCTTATACACTAACTCTAGTTTTTTATGTTTCAATATATGTTGCTTGAACAAAAACCTCATCAAGATTATTAGGTCCAAACATAAATACAATATTACGAATATAAGTAGGCAAACCTCCTATATACTTCATAAGAGTTTCTTGTGTAGTCAATGGAACATCTAACATCATAGCCATATTACAAAATTCATCTATATATTCCTGCACCGATTGTACTTTTCTTAAATTAAGACTTTCCATTCAATTAAATCCTTTTCCTTATATCCCAATGGATAGAACTATTTTCTAAATACGGAAATAAAATCATGCCATGATGGAAAAATATTACCAACTCGTTGAGGTCCATTTTACATCTTACTTTGCCACCAAATGAGAGTTGTGCCTTCAAGATGAAGCAATTCCAATCTGATTTTGGTTGCCTCATCTTTGATTTGCTGCACATTACAATATACCTCCATTTGTCTTACCTAGTTATCAAGTTTCTCAACATTAACTTCACCATCAAACATAGGAAAAACAAATTTTACATCAAGTTTAAGTAATTGCATATCAGTCTTATGTTTATGGGAATGTTTTCTTGCAGAAGTAGTATTCGAACTTGTACTTGAAAAAGAAGAAGAAGATGGAGATGAAGGCGGTGAAGGAGGAGGTTTTGGAGGGTCCTCTCCTTCTTCACTTTTGTCTTTCTTTGAAGAATCCCCTTGAACCGGTCTATTTAGTTCCAACTAATCATCATACAATACTTTTACCATCTCCAACATGGAAAATAAGGTTCTTTGAAGCTCTCTTTCATTTTGAGAAAGTCCTTCTTCCGATGCCATCTTCTCACTTTGAGATGTCATCTTTATTGATTCAATCTTAGGATCTCCTTCTACAAGCTCTCCTTCACCACAACTTATCTTTTCCCTAGTAATCATCCAAAAATAATACCACTTGATCCAAAAATGATCTGTTAAAGACTTGTTTAAGTATTTTCCATGAGTTGATTTACCATTTAGAAATTGAAGAGAAGAAGAATATTTAACGAAATAATGTTGCATCCATCATAAAGAATGCAGAACATAAAATGAACATTAATAAAAACAAACCATAATGCCAAAGTTTGTTAATGGAGTTAAGCAAAGTTGCCTACGTCTTCGAGCCTTTGTCTTAGTGGGGGAGGATTTCTTATTAATATTCAATGCTTCAAACGTACATCAAAAGTACATCAATTGGATTCAAAACTGGTCCATATGTGTTCTTCTTGACCTTAGGAATCCAACACAACTGACAACACTGAAAAATGTTGAGTGTAGCTCCCGAAAATGGCCTCCAAAGCTCGCTTTCTCAATGGCTTTCCTGCATAAAAATGGCTTTGAACTTCAAAAAGCCTTCATAATTCTATTGTTATGAACTTTCATGGCTATCAAAAGGACCTATTTTAAATATAATTTTTGTTGGGGATCATATCTCAACTTTCACCCAAGATCTGGCCTCAAATCGGGCTCCAGATCCTAAAAAATGGGAAAAATCCCATTAACACAGGCCTAAATAATTACAAAAATTCTAATTCTATAGTGAAGAACCCACATTTAGAAGAATTTAGTCATGCACCCCTGGTCCTATGGCTCCTGGTCATATGGTGTGCCATGTGGCCAACACTGGGGCTGAGCATCTAGGTCACGCCGTTTTCTCTTGGGCCCCTGGTCGAGTGGAAGCCATGTGGCCATGCACTGGTAGTAGTAGCCCCCTTATTTCATCAAGCTCTTGGTCATAGGTCCTAGTCACATAGAAGCTTTTCCTATGGTCTAGCACCTTGGTCGGTGGGCTAGCCTTTCCAATTGGGCACTACATCCCCCAAATCTCACGCTAACTCAATTCAAATACATAGTCTGCCACATTTTATAACAATAAACAACATAGCTTGACCGATTAGCGCATGGTGGTTAGGTCTTGGCATGCCTGGAGGTCGGGGGTTCGACTCCATCAGAAGTGGAAAAATTTTACCCGGCTCTTATTGGCCTTATTCAGGGTGCCACATGGCACAACTAGATTGGGCCACTTGGTGCCTTACTATTCGAATACCAATCCTAGTCACCAGCACAATCAACTGCACAGTCAGCTTCCCGTACCACCATGTGTCCTGCCCAGAGATTTCCATGTCACTTTCCCTTGTCATCCGTACCCTACCGATGTTATGACCTGATCCTACCATGTCACTTTATGGACTACCATGTCAGCGTCCATACAGTCCAGTCATCTTCCACATCAGCATCCAAAAATGTCAAAAATGCATGCCATGTGTCAGCCTATGGTATTTCCATGTCAACATGCTAAAATCATCATGAAATCATGATGACATCATATGCCCTATCATGTTGACATACTACTGACATTCGCAATACAGACTGTTGACTTTGACTTTGACTTTTCTCCCTGTTTGGGAAAAATTTCAGAACACGATAACTTTCACATATAGACTCAAATTTTTGATCTGTTTGTGTTGTCGAAAAGTTTGTGATGATAAATTCATAATCATGTCATTTTATTGAGCATTTGAGAACTCTGATTTTTTAGCATTTCAGGATCCGTTTTGGATTGTATGTGGTGCCCACGATGATTCCCATATTCCCAACACCTAGGGTCATGTGAGCATACCTGTTTGAAGCTACAAAAATCAACACTCCTTAGCGAGGAAGGTATTTTAATCACACCCCAAAAGTGGGAATTCCTCTTGATGCTACAATAGCATCAACACAACCTTTGTTGTTGATGTTTGTTTCCTTCTTCCCCTTCCCCTCTGGTGTGGACACTATGAAGAAAAATGACCATAGTTATGACACTCGAACCATTTGTATCCTCCCTGGACACTAACTGAGTCTTCTCCTGGATACAATCAGTCCATATTGTCTCAAACCCTGGAAACATCTCTTGTGAACATATCCCCTTCAAAAAAGGTTCCCAAAACCTGGGAAGACCAATTCAACATTCAATAACACCTATCCATCCTAGAACAACATTGCATAGTCCTACTCCTCAATCCCCGAGGTTGAGAGCACACTCCTTGCACCATATAAAATTTACCACTCGCAACACACCCCCCTAACTCCATCCAGAATATCATTGATCCAAATCCTTGTACTACATGCCTAATCCTCCTACTAAGCTCCTTGTACATACCTAAGTCAAACACTGTGAAAATAATAATAAAATCATGTGCCCCTATCATGTGTCAGTGGCTCTCACTAGATAAGAACCATGCAAACCTCCAAGGCAAGTATCCTACTTCCCCAAGTCATGACCATCCAATGAACTTCTACCCAAGTCCATCATCCAAGTCACCAAAAGTCTCTCTGTGTTTGCACATGCTACCATTGATCCTGTGTCCTCATTTGAACAGTCCCAAGTTGTGGTTGGACACTCGGTCTAGTCCACTCTAGACCTCCACAACTCATATTTGCAAATTTCCTTATCCTCTTCGGTCAAATACCCCATACATTGTGATACCTTGACAATGTGCAACTCTTCAGCCCAATGGATTCTCTATCTCATCAACCTGCAATACACACGAAGATGTCTCATTTTTTCCAAAGCACCTGAGATGCACCCATCACAACTCACCATGACAAGCCACTAGAAGTCCCATCATAGGGCTAGAAATATGCCACACAACATACTATTGTGATTTGGGCTCTCCGCCAATCCACCAAAACTCCCAATCTTCCACACCATCGAACTACAATAGTCCACAACTCCTCATCTAGACATTCTGCTCCACATCTCAAACCAGAGACCATCTAACATGCTTCCACCTGCAACCGTCAATGTATCTCCCTCTCAGATCTATCACCTATGACATGCTCGAAACAATAACAATAACAAGAACAAGAACAACACTCCTCCAATGTTCTAGCCAACGATGTGTCTCAATATGATCCCCTTCTCTTCAGATCCCAAGCTCTAATACCATGTCAATTTTCACATGAAACTCTATGTGACTAATCTCATATTTGAAAATTGCTTCCTAGTGATCTAACAGTAAAACCCTAATTTTTATCACTAAACAACTTTACATTGAAATTATTGACTGAAAACATATGCAGTGGAAATGCAAAGATATGAGATGAATCATCAATACACATGGGACACAATTTAAGTTATGTAATCTTGTTATCATTAGAAATCCTGAGGGAAAAACTATCCCTCCCAGCCAATACAATATCACCAAAATATAAGGACAATCTTGTCCTCCAAAGTCACCAAAACTGAGAACAACCTATTTCTCCAATAACCATACAAATTAGAAACCAAACCTCAGTAATATCCCTATGAATATCCTCTTCACATGAATCTTTTGTATACCACTTGTACGGCCTGCTGACATCACATGTCAGCCTGTACGGATCTTTACCTACCCAGAAACTTCAAATACACAATTCAACAACTAGCAACGTGTGTACATATGTTGTTTTATCTCTTGAAAAACTGCATATACCCTATACATTATTCTCCCATATGCAACCCGCGTATATATGCACTTCATCCTCCTGCAAACCACGTATGGTACAAAAACATTTTTTCCACACATGCGACCTTCTTCGCTTCTCTATCTTGGGCCAAATTTTCCACCTTGTAGACTTCCCCTTTACTGAGATCACCAATCCTCCTAGCACAAGTGAAAAATGACTTATTCTAGCTCCATCATGTCTCCACACACTCTACATGATGTGTAATGTCATAATGACCTCTCTTCTTTATATACAATCCTTAGGGGTCAACATAGAATCCCCTCCACAAGTCAACATCAAATTAGGCTTTCCATGTGGGTGTGAAGCCCCAACACAAGCCCACAAATCCCATCACCAAACCGATGAAGCCCCCACTCAAATCCAAGGGGGTTTTCTACAAACAAAAAGTGTGATGTGGTGCCCACGAATATTCCCACATGCCTAACACCTGTAGGGTCATGTGAGAATACCTGTTTGAAGCTACAAAAATCAACATGGCCACATCAACTTCGTCCTTTGCTCGACAATGGAAGAATATTCATGTTTTATGATTTTCAAGAAGAAGACATGTATATCATCTTATTTCCATCCTTTTTTCCCAAAATTCAAACAATATATAATTCATATGATGAATTCCCTCAATCAATTTGTCATTTATGAGAGAAAAATCTTCTTCATTCATCTTGGTTTGCTTGTTAAAAATGTCAAAAAACTTATGTGTCATTTTGAGCATTAACAATGGCTCCATATAGGGATGGTACCCCCTTGTGGGTTTTTGATAAGACTATAAATCTTTGGGTCCAATCAAACACCAACAAAAAAACCCATCTATTATAGAACATTCAAATTTGCATTAAAGGATCATGATAATTGGCCAAGTCTGTGATCATTGGATTAATTGCTCTCCTTCTTTGGGATACTGCTTGAACTTATAAGTGTAACTTGTCTTCACCTAAAAATGCTTAGTATTAATCAATACTTTTAAACAAAATGGATATGTTATGCCTATCTTCTTCAAGGATCAAGGTATTTTGAATGCTACTTGGTGAATGTGCTTGTTGGATGTGGTTGTCAAAATCTTGCTTCCCTTTTTCTCAAGGTATAAGAATGTTTCTATAAGATACACATAGATAATCCTCCTCATCATACTTGTAGGTTGAGAAGCTATTTTTATTCAAGTCACTAAAAATATCTTCATTTAAGTCATATGACTTGTGAAATTTATGTTTTATCAACTTCCCATTGTTGTCCATATGGGAAAACAAATGAAAGCATCCAAGACCTCTATATCCTCCTCCTCTTCATGTTCATTATCTTCTTTTATATTATCTTTGGTAGATAAATTCAAATCTCTTGATGGTTCATGGTCTGTTTTTACGCTATGGGGGAGTGCCAATCCAACGATTTTCTCCCAAAGCATGTTCCTAGAGGGAGCGTGTTCTCTCTTAAAAAAAAAATCTCCTTGCCATTTCAGGGAGAATTTGGGGATCCTATCTCATGGATAGCTCCTTAATCACTTCCAAAGTGATTCCAGAATGATCCTGGGATAACAAAAATTGCTCCTTCAATGCTCCTAAAATGATTCTATAATTCTTCTCGAAGCAATAAAAACACTCCCTCAATGCTCCATGAGCGCTCCCACACAATGACACAAACTTGGCATTTGTTTTGCATTTAGGAATCGAGTGAAGGTTCCAAAAGGCATGGCTAGGTTTTTTTATGGATTAAAACACTCACTCCATTTTTCTCTCATTCTATTTCTCATTACTCTCATCTTTGCTAGGGTTTTGAGTGGGCCTCTTACTAGTTCTTGAGGAGCAAATTTATGAGAGCTTGGAAGGGATATTGAAGGTTTCCATTTGTGATATCTTGGAAGGGGTATTGAAGGTTTCCATAGCTACATTCAACCACCATTATAGAGTTGAAGAGGTAGGACCTAAAGAACATTTTTTATTTTTTTTTCCATATGTTGTAAACTAGTATATTATGTTATGTAGAATACTTGAATGTTTGTTTCTCCTACTCTTTCCCATTTCTCCTTCTCCATCATTCTATTGTAGGCAATAATTTATTCTCAAGATTCAACAAGCATGATGAGTATGCCAATGTGGTATATCCTTTTGGTTCCATTTTTTATTATGGTATTGGTGTTGGGAGGATGTTAAAATACAAGTGATGATGATGAAATAGAAGTAGAAAACATATACCATGGAGAGGAGGAAGAAGTGTAAGGGTATGATGATAATGATAATGATAATGATAGTAATGAATCATGATAGAAAAAAACCCAAAGATATATCAACACCCTTGTAGAAGTATGTGGCATAGCTTGAGGGATGAAAAGGGGGTGGAACCACAAAATGTATATGCCCCCATTGTCATAAAACTTAAATAGGATCCTATACTTGTATGAGGAAGAATATATGTGGGATTATGCCATGGGATTAAGGTAATACTATAGGATTCAAACCCTGTGATCATGTGCCAGTCAAAGATAGAAATAAATAGAGGAAGGAAGAGGAGGAAACATAAAACAAATCCAAAAAATAAAGGATCGAATATGAGAGTTCACAAAGAATGTTTAGTGGTTGATCCCCATTCCCCCATGCTAGTGGATTCTCACCTGTGCATTCAGGGCATACATGGATTTAATTTTTTTCCAATCTTTTCTATGCATGTGGCGTACCATTCATTTTTCTTATATTACCCTATTGGCATGGAATGGTACAAACTATCAATGGTGCCCCTAAATGATACATGAGCCACATGTATGAAAAATATATAATGTTGGGACTTGATAGGGAAAGAGACAAAATACATAATGATCTAGCACATCCAAGAGGGAGAGAGTCCAAAACATGCTTCTTAGGTGCTTCATCCATTACAAGTGGACGCTTCCACAACCCATTATTCAGGGAGAGTTAAGTGTCCACCCATTCCTCCTTGAGGTCATTTTATGCTTGGTCTCTTTCCTTCATATAATCAGTTCTATCAGAGACTCTACCACTGGGAGAGAGTGGTACCCCTACCTCGCACTTTTCTCTTCTGAGTCTCTCACTTCATGATCCCAACCCCTACCATTCCCAGGGGCTCACGTGACCTTTTGGTCTAGGATAGTTTAATCAAGGGAGATAAATTAGCTCTCAGATCCTTGCTGAAACCTCAAAGTACTATACCACATGCCTTTTCTCTTTTCCCTGTGTGAAAATTCCCATTCGCAAGGTTATTTTCATGTCAATGGAGAAATCCACATGACCTCAGGCCAAAACCGTGGGCTTAGCTCTTAACCCGCAGGAACTCCAATACTTCTAAGATCCGAGCTTCGAGAGATCCAACTACAACACCCTACAATCTTCCCAAATGCCGAATTCATGAATTGTCAAACAACGATGAGGATCAATGGATCTCAATACATGTCGATATCTACGACTCAAAGATATTTCAGGACTCCAGGCTTCGTGAGTTTTCCCAGCTTCAACATGAAATTCCTCTGAATATGCGAACTCTGAATTAACAGATTGGACGATTGACATCCACCCCAGATACATGGTTGATGTTTACTCCATGCTTCGGGCTTTATATCTTTTCGTGACACAACACTCCAAACCCTCCAGAGTGTCGAACTGGTGAAGGACTGGATCCACTATCCATGTGTCCCTCTCAACATATGGTCGAGATCTACTACGGCCTCCAGGCCTTCAGGAGTTATCGAACCAAAACCATTTACACCTCCATTCTCCCAGACTACCATATTTGCAACCTACTATCACTCTTCTGACACGTGGCTCTGATGCCAATGGTCAGGATCCGCTCTAGGTTTTGGAGCTTCAGGAGTTCTACTCGCTCTTGCAACTTCACCTCCAATTATCCAAAGTGGCTAAGTTCCGAACACACTTGATCTGTGGACATGTGTCCCCCATCTACCAATGACCTAGATTAAATTTAGACACTTGGACTTTGGAAAAATGGTATCCTCCACAACACACACCATAAAATTGTCGAATTCATGAAGTTCGAAGGGATTAAAAGGTTAACACCCACTCACCTTCTCCAAATATGATGGTTGTGAAAAACTCTAGATTCTCTCGAATGGATCTCATCCGCTCAACCTCCAAGCAAAATGAATCCTTTCTCCAAGGACCTTCGGTCATTATTCTTCCTAAGCTTTGTCACTCGATGTGATTTGAACCTTGGTGCACACCTTGTGCTACTTCTCCCAAGCTTGAGACTTAGAGAAAATCTCCTTCACACTCCTTGCGCTCACTCTTCTTGAGACTCTCTCAACACTTTACTAAGTGTTGGCCATGTGCACTCTTTTCATGAGTCTATCCTTCCATATTTTGATACTCAAACGAGTGTATGTGCACTCCTTGCACTCACTCTATGAAATTCACTCTATCTCTCTTGAGCTATTGAGTTTGTAAATGACTCTTCCTTCGCACTCCTTGCGTGGCCACTGTGCACTCCTTGCATGAGGATTTCAGAAGAGAAACAATTGTAACTTATAGAACATAAAAGGTTCATTCATTCAACCATGAAATACACACACATGCATATAAACACATAAAATAGATAACATAACATTACCCAAATAACTAAGAGATAAGAAAACTTAGACATGTGAAGCAAATATCCTCTATTATATTCCTTCAAAAAAATGTTTACAAGAGATCCAACAACTCTTCAGCTTCTCTTTCTCAACAGCAATGACAACTCTCATCAACAATTACAATAAAATCCAATGGCCTCTTTTGGGCATAGATTACATACATTTATACATGGAGGGGCTTCTCTAGCCTTCCTCCCGACTAATCTAGTGATTTCAAATCTTAATTAAAGCATCCTACCTCTAAGTCTTATTAAAATAAATGAATAATTACAATCCAGATCTGAGTCAATGCTCAATATCTGTACAATCCTTTAGGCATTAAAGAAACCAAAATCTCTTGGATTGTTTACAATGGATCTTGCATCAAAATATTATGGGCCTTTAATTACAATATTTTCAAAACATCAAAATGATGCGCTCTCCTTGGAATCCAAAACCAATTTGAATGCGTGCATTGGATATTAAGTTGTCCTCCACTTGGCCTCATTGAATGTTGATGGCGATGCTCTTACATCATACTCCTTTGGAAAAAAATATTCATGGACTCTTGTCCATGTGCTCCTCCATTGTCTTTCCATGTTTATGGATATCAGTTTCAGTTATCTAACTGACATACTCTGCTGGATGATCTTTCCACTTAACCAAATACTCATAATAAACTTTTCTCTTGGTCTTTTTAGCAATCCTCTGGTCCAAAATCTTCTCTATCCATGGCTTATTTGCTATGGGAATCTGTCGCTTCCACCGAATCTCCTCTCGATCATTTGTCCCTTCTGTACCATCCATCTTGTAAGGGTATAAGTCTGCTACATTGAATATTGATGATACTCCACTGTCCTCTAATAGTTCAATCTCATAAGCATTTGTAGAGAATTTTCTGAGGATCTTACAAGGTCCTATACTCTTCATCTTTAGCTTGTTATATTTCCCCTATAGAAATATTTCCTCCTCGGGTGTGCTAAGAATTGATATCCAATTTCAAAATTCACCTATATTCTCCTCTAGTCTACTCTGTTCTCATATTTCTATCTACTATTCTGTAGCTGGCATTTGATCTGATCATGCACCTTTTTCATTTCTACAGCAAAGTCCTCTACTCTTGCACTTTGAAATTCATCTCATCCCAAATATATTAATTCTAAAATTATTCTTAGATGCATCCCATATACTATTTGGAATGGACTCTTACCAGTACTCCTATTTGGTGAGTCATTATATGAAAACTCTGCTTGGGGCATAATTTGATCCCACTGACTATTATTTTTAGTGAACAAACTCCTTAACAAATTCCCTAAACTTCAATTCACCACCTCAATCTTTCCATCCGTCTGAGGATGATATATTGAACTGAAAGAGAAACTTTTTCCCAGATTCTTCAACAAGGTCCTCCAAAAGTGTCCCACAAATTTAGTATCTATGTTTGAAACTATACTCCTAGGCAACCCATGCAATCTCACAATATCCTTGAAAAAAACAATTTCTATGTGAGTAGCATCACCGGTTTTGTGACACGGTATGAAATTTTCCATCTTCAAAAATATGTCAGCCACCACAAAGATTGAATCACTCCCTCTCCAGGTTCTTGGAAATCCCAGAAAAAAATACGTACGTATAACATCCCACGACCTGTATGGAATAGGCAATGGTTGATACAATCCAATGTTTTGGTTCTTTCCTTTAGCATACTGGAAGATTATGCATCTGTCCACGAACTTATTCACATCATACCTCATTACTAGACAATAGTATGAAGAACTCAACTATGCATACATTTTATCATGGCCAAAATGTCCAGCTAATCCTCCACTATGTTTCTCCTTTAGCAAATTGTCCCTCATTGAGCATTTTAGGATACACAACCGACTTCCCTTGAATAACAGTCTGTCTTGGATCAGATACT